>APFE031464503.1:13588-31597 GCA_000404065.3 Pinus taeda | reverse complement strand
GTACATGAACAATCCAGGAAAAGAACATTGGATGGTGGTGAAGTGGATTCTCAAGTATTTGAGAGGTACCACAAATCATGCATTATGCTTTGGTGGTTCAAACATTGCCCTACAGGGATATGTTGATGCAGATATGGCAGGGGACAGAGAGAACAGGAGGAGCACTACAGGATATGTATTTATTGTAGGTGGAACAATTGTTAGTTGGGTTTCAAAAATCCAAAGTGTTGCTGCACTTTCAACAACAGAAGTAGAGTATATTGCTGCTACAGAGGTTAGTAAAGAAATGATTTGGTTACAAATATTTCTGGATGAATTGGGTAACAAGCAGGAGTTGGGCAGGTTATACAATGACAGCTAGAGTGCCATATATCTTGCAAATAACTCTGCATTTCATTCCAAGACTAAACATATACAGCTAAAGTACCATTTCATACGATTAGCATTGGAAGATGGATAGTTGAAGCTGGAAAAGATACACACTAGCCATAATCCTATAGATATGCTAACAAAAGTTGTAACTAGGGAGAAATTGAGAATCTGCTCAGTTTCAATTGTTCTTCAAGTATGATGGAGAAGATGAGAAACAACCAGGTCCAAAGTGGAGTTATTGTCTAGCAAATGAAGCAGCGGTGGAGTTGCTATAATCAGTCTCCAAGTGGGAGATTGTTGGGTGTGGAGCCTGATTATCTTTTGTATTCAAAGGTCTCAACTGGATGTATACCCTAGGAAGATTGTACACTCCTCCACGCGAGGGGGACTTGTCCCCCCTGCGGGGGTCCGAGGGCTAGTTGTCCCCCAGCGGGGGCTCAGGGGTAGCGTCCCCGAAGCTAAAAATAGATCTAAAACTGCCTTGTAAAAGTCTAGTAATTTCTAGTCAATCTAGGCCGTTCATTAGGCAGATGATCTGATGGTAGAAGTTATGTTTAATTTAGGGTTTTTTTCCCTAGAAGGCATCCCCTCACTATAAATGAGGGAATTGTATTGCGTTTATGTATATCTGTATTCTGAGTGAGGAAGAGAGAGGAGATTGAAAGTGAAGAGGGTGTTATAGCAGATCTGCTGTAGGTTGTATCTCTTCAGTTTGCTAGATAATATAATAAAAGAAGGACTGGATGTAGCCCAAACTGGGTGAACCACGTATATCTTTGTCTCTCTTATTTTATTAGTTTTTCTGTGTTTATATTTTCTGTAATATTTTATGTGTTCCATTGCTTTGTAATATATAATTTTCTAACATGGCTATGAATCATCGTTCCCTTATATCATTAGTTGCAATACCATATATTAGGCCATAGATACATTGTTCATTCATTTACCAACAAAAACACGATGAGAGCCATACATAGCCACTGTCATAGAACATATACATAACCAACATAACAATAGAAATATCAAGGATACAATCGCCATATAATCCACATATAAACCAATATAATACTCATGAGATAACAAGGAGAAATAACCTCATATTAATTATGTAAAATCCATCTCGATATGGGATTACCACATTCCACCTGATCATAGACATGGTTGAGCCAAATCTCTCTTCAACTAGTCACCCCCGTGCCATATTCCAAGCATGAATGTGGGATCTCATACAACACATCAATCAAAACCATCCAGGGCTTCCAGAGGCCAAATCACCTCAACCCATCAAACAATGATTCCACCTCATGGTCGGACATCACAAAACCATCACCATATTGGTCTCTACCCAAGCCTTCTAGGGCTCTAGAGCATTTGTTACAACCTGACTTCCAGGACTAGTGACTCAACCCATGACCGTTATTGAGCTCCAGAGCATTTGTCCAACCAAGGCTCCAGGACTAGTAACTCAACCCACCAAGGGCTCCAGAGCGTTTGTTCAACTTTGGCTATAGGGCTAATAAACAACCCAAGCGGTTATAGGGCTCTAGAGTGTCTATCCAACCAAGGCTCCAGGACTAGTAACTCAATCCAAGCCATTACAGGGCTTCCAAAACGTTTGTCCAACCAAGGCTCCAAGAACTAATAACTCAACCCAACCTAAAGGAAACATGAGAACTAACCAAAATAAAACGAGGAAATAAAGCCACAATCTCCATGGAAATCTAGGAAATGGAAAGGCTAGGCAAATCCACTATCAATCTAGGAAATCCTCCATGCTAGTGACATATCATGACCAACAAACCACATGCATATGCCATGCATCCCAAAAATAGTGAGGAAAACATACATGCAACTCAGTACCTACAAGAAAAACCCATTGTAGTTGTTGATCTCGATGTCCTCTTGCACTTTGTTGCTCTTCCTTTGCCTTCTTGCTCCAAAACTCCAAGTATTCCATACTCTCCAAGAGTTCTCCAAGAAAAATCTAAGTGTCCAAGAATATGAGAGAGAGAATAGAATGTGAGCTCCAAAATTGAACTAACAAAAGCTTACACTAACCAAGCCTACCCTGACCAAGCTTACCCACTGGTCCTCATAAGCCTTTTTATCAATGAGGCCTCTATTTTCTTCATTTTCTTCATTTTCCTTCAATTTTCTCCTCACATGCAACCCGTGACATTTCACCACCCTTTTCTCCTAATTTCCATTATTTTCATAAATAATTGTGCCAAAATGCCAATTTTCCTTTCCAAAGCCATTTCCATTTCCTTTGCAAATTTCCTTAGCCATAATAACCGAATGAACACCCACTAGGATGTTTTTCCCACTATTCAGCTTGGAATACGTGTCCCATGACCATGGTCTTATATGTTTTTACATGGATTTTTAACCAGGGTTGTTACACGCTCCCACAGGAAGGGATACCTATGACTGGGGACTTTTCCAGGCAGTTCTATGCCAACAAATTCACATTTTGTGCCACTTTTTCAGGTCCAGGGGTCAAGCCACTGTTTAGAACTCCATGAAACTTATAGAAATGGAAATTAACATAAAAAATGATACAAATGGAAAAAAAAAGAACAAGGAATTGTCTGGACCCCTATTAGTCATGATAGGCATTTCGTCAAACATGTCACAAATATGCATTCTACAAGGTTAAACAACATATGTGAGCATAGGGGTCTCACACTTATCTGGGAATCACTAAGAAGCATTGTTGCCTCATCACAATAACTGGATTACCATATATTAAGCGATATATTCTTTGTACATTAAATGATTAAACAAAACATGATGAGAGCCATACATTTTCTCTACCATAAAACTCACTCATAACCAACATATAGCCAATAGAAATATCAAGGATATGAGAGTCTTATAAGCCACATATAAACAAGTATATTTACCCATAAAATACCAAGGAGGAAGAACTATTATTGATGATTGCATAAGCCGACCATGTATGGGACTTCCACGAACCACCCAACCATAAACTAGGTTGAACCAAATCTTCTTTTCATCTAGACACCCCCGTGCCATAGTCCAAGCATGGATGTGTGATCTCATAATACAAATTAATCAAAACCATCCACAACTTTGAGAGGCCAAACCACCTCAACCCTCAACCACTAATTCCACCTCATGGTCGTACATTTATAACCATCTCCAGATTAGTCTCTACCCAAGTTGTCTAGGGCTCCAGAGCATTTGTTCCAACCAGGGCTTCTAGGACTAGTAACTCAACCCACACTGCTGTTAAGCTTCCAGAGTGTTTTTCCAACCAGGGCTTCCATGACTAGCAACTCAACCCACCAAGGGCTTCCAGAGAGTTTTTCCAAACAAGGCTTCCAGGACTAGTAACTCAACCCAATCTGTTACAGGGATTCCAGAGCGTTTGTCCAACCAAGGCTTCTAGGAACTAATAACTCAACCCACAACCAATGGCACAAGAAAACCAACCAGAAAAAAAAAAAAAGTAAAACCCACAACACCATGGTTATCTAGGAAATGGAAAGGCTAGGAAAAATTATTGTCAATCCAGGCCACCCTCCATGCCAATGACAGGTCATAACCAAATAACCACATGCATATGCCATGCATGCCAAAACTAGTAAGGAAATCATACATGCAACTCGGTACCTACAAGAAAAATCCATTGTAGCTGCTGATCCCGATGTCCTCTTGTGCTTTCCTACTTTTCCTTTGTCTTCTTGCTCCAAATCCCAAGTATGCCACACTCCTCCAAGAGTTATCCAAGAAAACTCTAAGTGTCCAAGAGTATGAGAGAGAGTGAGAGAGAGAGAGAGAGAGAAATGAGAGCTCCAAAACTAAATTGATCGAAACCCATGCACTGATCCTCATAAGCCTTTTTTATTAATGATGCCTCTATTTTCTTCAATTTTCCATTATTTTCCTTCATTTTCCTCCTCACATGCAAGTTGTGACCTTTCACCTTCCTTTTCTCCTAATCTCCATTATTTTCATAAATAAATGCCAATAAATGCCATTTTGCATTTCCAAGCCTTAACCATTGCCTTTTCCAATTTCCATAGCCATTAATTAATCACAAATGATCCTCACCACTATGTTTCTACCCACCATTCAACTTGGAATACGTGTCCCATGACTAAGGTATTATTCTACCTTTATTAATTTTCACATGGATTTTTGAGCAGGGCTGTTGCATGTGAAAACCTTTCTTTGTCATCTCTACTCCCCCCTTAAAGTGTTGTTCAAATACCTCTACTAATCTCCTTTGAATCCATTACATATGCATTCTCGATGGCTTGGTTCATGCTCAATATTTTGTGGCACCCTCCTCCCTTTCTATGTCATCACTTCCTTCTTGATATGCATTCTCTTTTCATCATGCTTGGTCCTAGGACAAGTCAAGGTCATCATGGTTATCATGTGCAACATGGGAAACCTCATACATGATCTTAGCAAAACACTATGAATTCAGAAATCGTTTACTAGGAGCACACTTCATGAGGAGTCAAGAGAAAAATAACATTGTAGAAATAGAGGCTCAAAGTTGAGAGGAATTTTTTCCAAGATGAGGATATTAAAGAAAAAGTTGGACATTGGGTCTCAAAAATTGGTACCAACCATGATCGTTAGAACATGTATATTCAAATTGTTGATCTTTACTTAAAAGTAAGTGTTATTAAAGGGAAGGCACTAATGAAAAGGAGTGAAGCCCAGTAAGAGATACTCCGTTGTATTGATGCCTTTAACTATTATTCAAGAAACAAGATAACAAAGTGTCTCTACTAGCCCAGAAGATTATAGATATGGATTTCCTAGCCTCGACAAAGGAACATGAGAATCCATAGACAATTCAGGTGGAATTTCCCCCTGGGTGATATGTTTAGGTTATTGTTTTTCGTTTTTCTTTCATTAAGTAGTACATTTTCCACTCATGCTAGTTACATAATCAAGTTTTATAATAGCTCTCTTGATAGCATAATACTTTTCCTATTATATTGCTTTGTTATTTTTGATAATTTAGTACTCTAGACAAAAGTTTTGTATATGTGCTATTGGTATGGTTTTCCTAGTGGCAAGCCATCCTTTTTTCTTAGCTAATATAAAATGGTTGCCTAGCTTAAAAAATAAAACAAAAAACATAAACATACATTTTATAAATCAAACAATATCAACATAAAAATGATATGAAAGTGTGTAATATATTTGAAAGGTATATCAAAATCAATATATGTATCAAATATATATCTCAATTCAAATTATATACATCATAACATTCAATATACATGTTGAAACTATTGTGAGGTCAAGCATTAGCATGAGAGGCATCAACAAATTTGATAGATAAGAAATCAACTATAACATGATATATCTCTCCGACATAATCTATATCACTTGATAATACCATAGAGGATATATGATCAACAATGGGTGTAGTAGGTAGATGCGTGAATGACATAGCAAGTGGTGCAACTATTATAGCATATGATGCAACTAGTGGCTCAAGTGGAACATCAAGTGTTGTAATTGGTGGTGTTGATGGATAAATGATCTATAAACAAGGGTTTTATATCCCACTCACTTCACTAACACCGATCATATGCAAAAGTTGAAAATATTTTCTCTATTTCAGTCTTGGACATAGGAATTTATCATCTAAAAGGCCGCTAGGCCTTTTCTTCTCTGCCATATACAAGGAAATCTCTTCTTCTCTTAGCTACAATGCATTATATTGATGTAGCTTGCAATAAAAACCAACCTAAAAATAATAATGAGGTCAATATCAAACAATGCTCTATAAATAATCTGAGTCAAGTGGTTAGATACCAATGCTATATGAGTCCTTTGTTCTCAATGTTGACCACATCTGATACAACCGAGTAACAATTTTTATGTGTGAAATTCTCCTCTTTCTCCTCCTCTCAAGGTTTTGAATATGCTTATGTAAGTGTGATGGATTAACTTACTAGTTACTTTCTTATGGTGGCTAACACGTCTACTATCCATTTAGGTCTAGTTTCAAGACTTCTAATTTCGATATAACCAACTCTCCATGTAGAACTCAACCCAACGAAAACAAATTGGTAAGTGCATACTCCAAAAACAAATGAATTATTACTTAAACATTATACTTTTTAGAGCTCTATTGAACTTCAAGTATTGGTCTTTAGTTTTTTTGGAATCATTTACATAAGTCCCACAAGTTTCTGTCATAAGACTTCTACCAAAGTACACAACCATATAAAAAATAATTGAGTGCAATATAAAAGATGAGACCTTAGAATTCAAGATTTCTCAAGTTCCTCCATGTTCCATGATTCAACAAACAAGATTCTCTCCATGGTCTTAACCAAAAAAAATTCCCATGCATAGGCATGTCCAAGGCATCACAATATAGTATGAATAACTACAAAGAATTCATGTTGAAACAAAAAGAACTATGCCTACAAAATCATAGTCCCATATTGGATCATTATATTGTTTTTCATCTATCTTGATGCTTTTAGGGTGGAAAAAGTGGAAAAATTAGCTCACAAGACCATTTTCACTAGCGAGTCCTAGAGTGGTGAATTGGGGTCTGAAACCTTTTGGAAGAAGTTTAAGGCATAAAATTGAGTTTTTGGGGGGGGGTGAAACTTTTCTGCTTAATTATACAATCCTTAACATTATTCTACATGAAAATATATTTCGAACGACATAAGCGTGGACTCAATCGAAGTCTGTATGCAAAAGTTATGCCACTCAGAAGTTGACCTTCCTATTTTGACTAGCATCATTCAATAGGATGCCATGCCAACTCTCATTATTCACGGAGAAGGGGATAGCCACATGATCATGATGAAGAAGACTCTAGAAGAGTCGATATTGTAACTCTAGTCAATATTTGAATGATTCAAACTTTACCACTATAAGGCTATCAAGCTATGTTATAACCGAGCCACTAGGAGAAAAATGAGTTCCATTGTATTAGAGTGCATTTTGTTCCATAAATGAGCAAAGAATCTAACATGGATAGGAAGAGAGTAGACGAAGAAGGTTTGTGCATTGTATTATACCATGGCCCATAGAGCTCACTTCTTTGTACTTGCATCCATTTTTCATTTAGAGAAAGATAACAACCTCACTTTCCAATTGGGTTAGAGAAACCTCGCTTTCTAATTGGGTTATCTCCCAAAATGGTTTCCCATGTCATCTCTTGTGTTAATTTGTGGATTGTGAGTTTTATTTTATTGTTCTCTATTTTTAGCATAATTATAATTTGTATTATATGTAATAAACATTAATTAATAGATCTAGAAATCTATGGAGAAATAAACCTACATATTGTAGATCTCATATTCTCTAATATATTTTAGTAGATTTGTTGTGACAAATTATTGAGTGGAAAAACCATAGAAGTTTATGAACACATATGAAATAAGATATAAAATTGGAGCTTTTCCACCACAAAGTGCATATAACAACAAACATAACACAAATAATTAAGCCAACAAAATATGGAGACCCTTCGAAAAAAATAATACTCAATGCCTTGAAATTTCAATACGTGGAAATTGTTTCAACTTTGGAATATTACACTATTAACCAAACTCTGAAACTAGCTAGGGATGCATGACGAGAATGTTAGGAAAACATTTTTGTTGGCTTAGACTATAAAATAAATGCTCAAATGGAATTGCTTAGGTAGAAGTTAAGTCAACCAGTAAGGCAATGAATCACCTAGCCATGAACTTAGCTCACCTAGAGAGAAAGGAGTAGCTCATACCCACTGTGTATGGCTTGGTTGTGCTCATCTGACCTGAGTAAAACAAATGCTGGCTTATGGGAGGAAAGAAATGAAGGATTTAGCATAAGAGAGTGGAAATCAACCCAAGCATGTCCGATGACTTCATAATGCAAAGGGATAAATTTTAATTGCTAGAGACAAGGGATGAAAATAGAAATATAGCTAGGGAATGCAATAACTCCCACATTACAACACTTAATTTCCATTTAGTGAGATAATGGATATTCTAATTCCCTTTTCCATTGAAATTAACTAGGTGACAAATAAGGTTTGGCTCTAAATACAATATAACATCAACATAATGGGAATTTATCATAAAAACCAATAGGATGAAGCTATAAATTAAATTATAACACACATAAGTACTTAATACAACACTTAGCAATTAAAAAAAAATCACGACATAATGGACATAATGTTGATCATGAAAACCCAAATGTGAAAACCAATATTCAATGATCACTTAATCTTCATTTCAACAAATATTTGGATGCAATTTTTTTCTTATTCTTAGTGCTTCATTCCTTAGCCAAAAGTCTTGAGAGTCAAATTAATGTAATAAATAGAAATAACTGGGGAAGGGGGATGGAAGCATCATCATGATTTGATGATTCTCTTAGTGAATCATATGGTTTCCACTTGGATTCTCATATTGTGTACCCTACCTTTGCATTTAATGTATCATGAATATGGTTATTAAAGGTTGCTTGATCTAGTTAGTTGATCTAGATTGAATGCTTCTAGTTAGTTAAGTCATTTCATGACCTATTCCTCCCTTCTTGTAAGCTGTCACTTGGTCATTTTAGTTATGTAGAGAGCATTAATCTTGACCTTAGTGAATTTTTGCAATTACACCTTTCTCCAATATGTTAATGAATTTCAAGCCACATGTTAGCCCTCTTATTTTTGAGTAGAATACCATTCACACCATGCTTGTCATTTTCTATTTGGAAGAATTTATCGATTTCCCTCATTGAGTTTGGAGTCTAGATTCATCTCCCACATTAATTGTGACTTGAGATGGTTTTCTATGGTGAATTTGCATTGATTCAATGAGTGCTTGTTTTGCTAGAAAACATGTTTGGATTGTTTTTGTCACAAATCTTTGGATGTGGGATGCTTATTGTCTTGATATTCTTTACTGCATCCATATTTATGCCCTTGATCACGCACACACCCATTACTTCATTATATTATTTGAGTCCTTCATTTAACTATGTGAGAAATTATATATATGGGGTATAGGCCCTAGCTCAATGACCAATCTACATTCATATCCAGCTTGCATATTGTTAAAAGGATTTCATGTCAATATTATTCAAGTTTTTTATGGTAATAGCTCAAGTGCTTGTATATTGTGGTAAATATAAATACATTAATGGCCAACCCTCGACTTCACCTTAAGAAAACAAACTCATTATTATGATTCCTCCATAGCCTCCTTTTTCTAGCCTCTTTCTTTATTACATATAGATGATCACCGATTTAGATTCTACTCTCCAACTTGTAGGAAATGATGTTGTTTAATAATAATGCTTGAAACTGTTTTTTTTAACCAAACGAAAATTTCTAGAGAATCGACTACTTCGATTAGATTGATTTCCATTATTACACTAGTTACAACTATTTCATAAATGCCACAAACAAGTCATTTATAACATGTCTCTAAAAACTTGAACCTATATAGTTGAAAAACTAATTGTTATATCAAATCTCTCAAACTAATATTAAATAACAATAATACTTAAAATTATTACAACATTCACTTAAAAACGTTATAGTAATATCTTCCATATAAACTAATCATATAATTTATATGAATTAAATTTGAATAAAATAAATACTTTGCAACCACAAAAATTAACCATTAAAATTACATTGTAATATATTAATTTATTATTATATATCATATTTAATTTATACATATAGTAATAACCATGTGGAGATAAAGCTTACATTGTTTAAATAATCACGTGTTATATTACTCAACCATTCGATTAGATGCTTGAATATGGGTGGACGAGTAACATTAAATTAGAATAAAAAACAAATTTTACTTCTTTATTTATTATTATCATATAATTAGTTAATTATGAATATATATTATCATATAATTCCGTTAAATATATATATAATATTATATATATATATATATATATATATATATATATATATTTATTTATTTTAATTTATTTGGTGAAGTGTGAAATATTATTATTAATTGGTTAATTATGAAATATTTTTTTTTTACTGTAACGGTTAGTTTTTTGAAGGGCAGCAAAACTGCTACCGCATGCTTTTTACATTGGAAAAAATTCCTCATTTTCTTTTCTTTCTGAGTTCTTGTTACACAGTGAGTCCATGGGCATTCTTTGTCACAGAGTCGCCTTTTGTGGAGAAGAAACACAGAGTCTCTGCCTGAAGAATCTGAACATCATTAACGGAACTTTTGTCCATACAATCCTTGGTTGTTACCTGTTGCTTCTGGAAGAGTTCTGAGTTTGACTTGCTTCAACGTGGAGAATGAACTGTCGTCCTCTATCTCTGTTGCCAGCGGGACATTCCGGATCTGAGTTGCTTCAACTTGGTGATGTGAACTGGCGTCTTCCAACTCTGATCTTCAATCTCAACCTAACCTCCACTAAAGACCCTGCAATGGATGTATTTGCAGGGAGATATTGAACACTGTATGGGCATTGATCACTAAGTTTGGAGCATTCAATTTTTAATTGACAGGAAGAATTAATACTTGCAACTGACTTGCTTGTCTGCATGTCTGATGGACTGTAAGTCTGTAAATTGAACCCCTGTTTTGCGCTAATGCTAATTTCAAATTTCCTTTTGTAGGAGGCGATTCGATGGAACCGATGGAAGAGGAGTAGCCTGACACAAGATCATCTTTCTACAGATAATTGAAAAGCTTAGAAGGGTTATGCTGAAATGGACCAGACTTATTGCTGCCCTTCTTGGTTTTCTTCAGAAAATAGATTGGGGAACCAGTGAAAACTTTATTTCTACCTGGAGCACACCTGTACATAGCAATCATCCAATCAAACCCACCATGCTCAAGTCGGATCCTGTTTGGAGCAGAGTGTATAGGGCCAACAAGAAACAGAGGATCCAATGCATCTTACTTTTCTTGGTTGCCTGCTCTTGGAGCTTGCAGTAACTGATTCCTGGAAGGACTGCAAAAGCCTGAAGGGTATCCGAGGTATTTGGTTTAGTAGCTGATCCCCAATACATCTTAAATAACAGATTTCCTGGATGAGCCTATTAAGGGATGATGCAGAGGGATTCCTCAAAGTTAACTGAGAGGGTTCTTTGGCTTCTAGCTGAACCAAGATTGGCTTCCGAATCAGCTTGGGAATTTAGCTGCCTCATTATGTGGAAAAAGGAGATTTTCCGAAACTTAGCCAGCATGAGTCTAATTTTCTTGAGAATTCGGCCTAAGTGGATCTGCAACTGATTCGAGGAAGAGTTCATTGCTTGAATGATGAGCCGAGAGTCTCTGAAGACCGTCAGTGATTGAATATTCCGTTTAAGAGCCAGAGTCAGCCCCTACCACAGAGCTAGAGCCTCAGCTCTATTGTTTGATTTGATTCCCAGACCCCAATGATACCTGAGTAAAGTAGAACCATCGGGATTTAGCAGAACTCCACCTCCACCTGCAGCTCCTGGATTGCCTTTAGAGGCCCCGTTGAAGAATAGACAATGGTCCTCTAGTGCTGATCTCCACTTTAGAAATTCCTGTTCTTCCAAGCGAATTTCCCACCCAGCATGGCAAGTGGCTGGAGTAGTAGGGATGGATTGATTATTCGGAACAAAATCTTTCAGCCACTGCTCCTCCTCATTGTCCAATTTTTCTTCATTCCTTAAGGCTGGCTTAGCTTCCAATGTCTCTCCCAAGATAGCTTTAATTTTGGATATAACGTTGTTTGAAGTGCAGATTTCTCCTCTGAAAATTCTGTTATTCCTTTCTAGCCATAACTTCCAGCAGATGTATTTAGGGGTCCACATCCCAGCAGTCTTAAGAAGGTTTTTTTTATTGAGACAGAATGATGATAGCTTGGCCCATTCGTGAAGCAGGGTTGGCACATTTCTTGGTAGCTCAATCTTGTCTGCCCTTGAACTCAGAACCCCCTTCCAGACTGCCTTGGCAAAGGGGCACAGCAACAACAGATGATCAGTTGTTTCTTCCTCTGATATACATAAAGGGCATCTGGAAGGCCCTTCCATTCCCCGTTTTCTCAGGTTGTCTCCTGTGAGAATACTGTTGTGAGCGAGCGTCCAGCAGAAGAAGTATATTTTAGGGAGAGAAGGAAAGCTCCATATGAATTTCCATTGCGTTGGGTCTGGGGGAACATTCGGGACTGCAATTAAACTTTTGTATCCTTCAGCAACCGAGAAGGAACCAGTATGGGAGCCCCACCCTCTTTTGTCCTTGGCTGTTGCTGACAATGGGGATTTTCCTTGCAGATTGTCTAAAAGTGAAGAAGCTTCAGATTGCAAATGGTGTGGTACCTCCCCAAGATTCCAGCTGTTCCATCTTCTGTCAGCATCCTCCGTCCAGTTGGATATGTCCCAAAGTGTTTCCTTATTGTTGGAATGCAGCCATAGTTTAATATTTGCTAGGTCTTTTATATGATGTAGCGGCTGGACTCCAAGAATCTGGTCTTTCCAAATTCTTATTTTTTTCCCATTACCTGGGATCCAGTAGAGGTTGGGGCTGAAGTTGTCCAGAGCCGCAATACAAAGCTTGGATATTGGGGAACCTTTGGAGTTTTTTTGAGGAAGGTCCAGACATCTCAAACGTTGACCTTGAAAATATTTCTTCCACAGTACTTTCTTGCTCCATCTTATTTCCCTGCCACAATATTCCACAGAATTTTTGAGCCTAGAGCTATATTTTGGGCAGCCAAGTCTCTCATTTGCAGACCTCCTTCTATGAATGGTCTCTTAATGGTATCCCAATTTACTAAATGAAGCCTTCTTTCATTGCTTTCCCCCCTTCCCACAGGAATCTCCTCAGCATACCATCCATTTTACTGAGAAAGGTTTTGGGGGCAAGGAGAATGGAGTGCTGAAAAAGAGGCATGCTTGTTAAGATAGATTTTATAAGGATAATTTTCCCAGCAGTGTTCAGCCAGGAGGCTCCCCAAGCATGTATTCTGAGCTTAAGCTTGTCCAAAAGGGGAATCCAATGGGAAACTTTAGGGATGGATCTGAAAATTGGGATCCCAAGATATTTGAATGATTCCCAGTCTTGACAGATTTTCATTTCAAGTAGCCTAGCTATGTCAGCAAGATTTTTAGCTGAGCAATTCTAGCCATAGATTGTGCTTTTTGAATAGTTAATCTTGCTACCGGATGCTTCCTTATAGATGTCCAGTTCCTTTTTGAAAGAACTGGCCGAATTAATGCTCGCTCCACCTAGAAGCAGTGTATCGTCAGCAAATTGGGCATGGTTTATTTCTTTGACATTTTGCACCATTCTAAGGCCTGGTAGAATTTGGATTTGCTGACAGAAGTCAAGCTGGAAACTAAGCACAGAGGCTTGTATAGCATAGAGAAGCGGGGATAACGGACAACCTTGTCTTAATCCCCTGGAGGCTGTAAAAAATTCAGTCGATCTTCCATTTACCAACGGTGCAATCCAAGGAGAGGAAATGCAGGCTTTCACCCAATTTGTGAAGTTTTTTTAGAAGCCCATTTTTGTCATAACAGCAAACAGGAAGTCATGCCTCACCCTATCAAAGGCATTAGCCAAATCGAGTTTTATTACCATTCCTTTCTCTTTTCTCTGGCCACTTGAATGAACTGCCTCTTGAACCAGCACAATGTTATCCAGTATCTTTCTCCCTTTGATGAAGCCTCCTTGGTTCTCTGGTATGATGTCCGGCAAAATATTCTTGAGGCGTATGGATATTATTTTGGTAATCAGTTTATAGCTAGTATTGCACAACGAAATGGGACGAAATCTACTGAAATCTGAAGCTCCTTTTTCTTTTGGAAGCAATGCCAGGAAGGCTGAATTGGTGCTGCATCCTATCTTTGCGCATACTTGGGACTTCCTTACCATTCTCAGAAGGTCTTTGTTGATAATTGACCAGCAAGACTGAAAGAACCTAGCAGTGAACCCATCAGGCCCTGGCACTTTATTCGGTTCCATGCAATCCAAGGCTTTTTTGAGCTCGTCCATGCTGATCGGGGCAGTCAACATATTATTGACAGGGTCATGCACATAGGAGGGGATTAGATTATATGGATATGCTTGAGGATCTATAGGCTGGTCATCAGGTGCTGAATAGAGATCTTTAAAAAAGGAGAATGCTGCTCTCTTGATTCCTTCAAAATCATTAACCACTGTATCTTGGATTCGGATTTCTGAAACATTTTTGAATTGCTTTCGAGCTTCGGCATGTTTGTGGAAAAAACTAGTATTTTTGTCGCCGGCCTGTAACCATAAATTTCTAGATTTTTGTCTCCAATACTCCTCTTCGTCCCTACTAGCTTTATGAAGGGCTTTTTGCAGCTCAACTTCTTTTTGGAGCAGACTTTGGGTAATAACTGAATTCTCCATTGAAGATTGGAGGGCAGCAAGGTTTTCTATAGACTCTTTTCTCTTGGCAGCGAGTGTTTTCAAAGCTTTAGCCCACTCCTTGAGCCTTCTCTTAAGAGCCCGCAACTTTTCTTCCTATATGAAGAAAGGGGATCCCTGAATTTTCCGGTTCCAGACTTCAGCAACCACCTCATTGAACCCCTCTTGCTGAATCCATAATGGACTAAATCTAAATGGAATGGGTCCGAGAAAACCATCCATGGAGAACTCGAGACTTATTGGTTTATGATTGGAGGTGCAGTTGGGCAAAATTTTGGATGATGCCATTAGCTCGCTAGTAAGGAAGGAGGTTTGGACAAGGAATCTGTCCAAGCGAGCAGCTATATGGCTGGGGCCTAATCTTTTATTAGACCAAGTGTATTTCCCAGCTGAAGGTTTGATGTCCTCCAAATCCCAGCCGATCATGATGTCTTCTACCCATTCTCTGGCAGGGTCCCTTACAGGTCATCCACCTTTTTTCTCTTCAGCAGCTAGAGTTACGTTCAGATCCCCTGCAATAATGATATTTTCTGGACTGTGCAAAACAAGAAAGGACTGGAGCGAGTCCCAACAAATTTTTTTCTCCGATGGTAAGACCGGAGCATAAAGGCTAAATATACTTACTTGTTGACTGGAGTCTTTGTGAAGGAGCTGAGTGAAAATCCAGTGCTGGCAACTTTCTTCTTGAATCAAGTCGTATTTGGAGCTGTCCCAAAAGGAGGCGATCCCACCAGAGGCACCTCTAGCACTGACAGCTCTACCAGGGCCTTTGCGCCAGAATGTTTTGCTAGTTTGGAGGAGAAGAGTGTCCTCCATCTTTGTCTCCTGGATGAGAAAGATTTCAGGCATATGCAACCTTACAATGTCTTTCAGGGCCTCTTCTTTCAGCCTGCTACCTAATCCTCTGCAATTCCAGGAGACCTATTTCATTATTTACTGGAGTGGGGGGGAGTGGCTCCTTTTGGAGCCTTGTTATTCTTGCGCCCGGATCTGGTATTCATCATTCCCTTGAGAGTTTTCTGGGAACCTTGGAGAACATCCATGTAGGTTTTCTCCTCTCTCTGTTTCTTCTTGGATTTTCGGCCCCTGGTTGATTTGATAGGTGAGATTTGTGAGCTGTCTGATTCGGATTCTCTTTCTTCTGATTCTTCTCCTGAGTCAGAGGCAAGACTAATGTGCTTGTCGTTGCCTGCTTTTTCCCCTTGATCTGCCTTGGCTAGTTGAGCATTTGCTTCTTCTTCGGAATCTTTCCTTTTCTTCGGATGACCTTCAGTTTCTTCATTTTTCTCTGAGGCCTCCCCCTTTTCAGCTGTGGATGGGCCTTCATTTGAGACTGGTTTAGTCTTGTCATTGGGCTGGGGATTCCCCTTTGGTCCTGTCTGCTTCTTCTCATTTGGCTTTGAGACTACCTTTCCCTTTTTTATTTCCTTCCATCCTTCTTCTTCCTCTTTGTCCCCTGATGGTGCTTTGGGGCAGTTTCGTTGAAAATGGCCGTGTTCATGGCAGATTTTGCATTTAAATGGAAGTTGCTCGTAGTCCAGCTTCTGGAAGTGGTGCCAGTCTCCCACTGACAGCTTGATGGCTTTCAGTAGTCCAGCTTCTAGATCAACTTCCACGCATATTCTGGCGCAGGTGTATTGGCCCTTGTTATCAGCTTTGTCGATGAATCTACCCAGTCCATTTCCTATCTTTTGCAGTGCTTGATAGCTCCAACAGTGTATTGGCAGATTGGGGAGCCGAACCCAAACAGGAACCTCCTTTGGGACATCGACTGAGCGGTCAAAGTCGGGTGTCCATTTATTCAGAAATAGACCTTGGTTTCCCATGAAATATGGGCCATTTCTGAACACCAGATCTCGGTCTTCCTTGGTAGTGAATTCGAAGATGAAAAAGCCCCTTCCAACCGCGTAGCTGATCACATTGTTTGGAAGCAGGGGTCTCCAGTTTCGTTGCACCCATTCATCAGTCGATTTTGTTGTTGGCCACCGACCCATAAACTGCCCTACTAAACCTCTATCAACCAAGGCAAGGGCGATTTTGATTGTTTGGTCTTATGGCAGAGCAATTTCTGGAATTTCTTCTAGTTTTTTAACAAACTTTGGGACTTCAGGTTGCATTCATTTTTTTCCTCTCTGCGATAGTATGTTCCTGAATGCTTCTGCTGGGGAAAGCGGAGGGGTGGGAGAGGGCTCCGCACCCCCTGGAGCAGCCATGGCGGCGGCAGATGAACGCAGACCTAGCAGATCTCATAACAGAGCCGCGCGCGCAGTTTCGGTAATTATAATATTATATATATATATTATAATTTATATATATATATATATATATATTATTATAAAATATTATTATATAGTTTGTAATTTAGGTGTATATATATATATTCAAATTACAAATTATAAATTTTTAAAAGTTAATTTTTTTAGAATTAAGAAAAACATATTTATGCTTGGAGTTAAGGTTATATTTCTAACAACGTTGCTAAAGCCTATGTCTTATATTAAGGTTTGAGGTAGATTAGAACATACTTACGTTTGGAGTTTAGGTCATATTTCTAATAACATTGCTAAAGCCTATGCCTTATATCAAGGTTCGAGGTAGATTGTGAATCTGGTAATTCAAGAGGTGATTGTTTTTGGTGATTCCTTAAATTTGCTTCACCATTTATATTCAGGATATCTCCCCTTGGAAACAAAGTTAAGTTAGATTTTCAAGTGGATTTATCAAATGTATCAATCTATCTCCAAGAAGACATGTCTCCATGTTCTTAGACCAAACAACTATAAGGCTGATCACATGACTAAATTGGGATCACGACTAAATCCAGGTGAACTTTGGTGGCAGGGGAAAAAGAGGCATGTCCCCCTTCCTTAATGGTTAATCAGGATACTTAGAAATTAAAGCGGAGGAATAATTCTTCATGGTTTAATGTAACATTTTGATGCTTTGTAAATTTTAGTTTTTGTAAGGTTAGTATCAGTGAATGTACAACTGAAATATTGTAGATATTGTAGCATTTTGTTCAAAAACTTCAAGGTCATAATTGTGTAGATAATCGTTGATACATAGTCCATTTCAACCATATCCACTTGTTTCAACTTGTTTACAATAATTATATCTAAACTAAACTTTAGCTTGAGCCTTTTAACACAATAACCATTCTCAATTCTAATATATATAGATATATTCTAAATATTATTTATCTTTCTCAACTTTAAGAAATTATATTAATTTATCAATATATATAACATTTTAAATATTTACAATA
>APFE031464497.1:25332-75813 GCA_000404065.3 Pinus taeda | reverse complement strand
AATTTAATAAACTTTCTCTCTTACCTTTCAATCCAACCTCATAAGATGGACTTTATTAATAGCAAATTGGAGCGAAGGTAAGGAATATAATATTGCAAACCTTCTTGTATATAGTTAGTTATTAATTTAACAAATTATTACCATTAAAATTATAGTTTTAATCATTTATGCTTATTTTAACCTAACATCCCATTTTTCGGAATATAAATAGAATTTAAGTAACCTTAAAGATTACTATATTAACTTAAAGTAATTTAATTAAATATTATTAATTAAATATTATTAAACAATAAGTATTTAAATTAATATTACTAATAAATAGAATTTTAGAAATAAAATATTTTAATTTGAATTATTATCTAATTTATCAGGAATAGGTCAATCCATAACCAATTATATTATAATATTAGTTTTATTTAGAATTATTATTATAAAACTCGATATTTATATAGAAATAATATATTTAATAGTTAGTTTTACCTAATTTCTATTCATTTATCCTAATTTCTAGAATTAAAACAATACTAATATTATAAAAAGAGAATGAGAATATTTAATTTATTAATATAACTTAAATACATTAATAAATTAATTAATATAATTAATTAATTTATTAATATATTAATTAACATAAAGTAATTTAATTAAATAAATCACTCGGGATTCTATTCATTTCACCTAATTGTGATCATTTTCTAGAAATAAAATAATAAAAATAATGAGTTTATTTATTATAAAACTCGATAGTTAAATAGAAATAATATATTTAATTATAACAAAATGGTTAGTTTTACCTAATTTCTATTCATTTATCCTAATTTCTAGAATGAAAACAATATTAATATTACAAAAAGAGAATAAGAATATTTAATTTATTAATATAACTTAAATACATTAATAAATTAATTTTTATTAATATATTAATTAACATAAAGTAATTTAATTAAATAAATCACTTGGGATTCTATTCATTTCACCTAATTGTGATCATTTCTAGAAATAAAATAATAAAAATAATGAGAATATTTAATTTATTAATATATTTTTTTACCTTGGTCCAGAGTCAAAAATAGCCGTTTTGTAGCCGTTGGAGTCTCTGCACTGTCTATTTAACATGCTATGCCAGATCTGCTTCTTCAACTTGTCCTGACGATGAACCACACTAGTTGGTTCGAAACGCGTCGACAAAAACTCTTTCATGTGATTTACGCCGAAGCTCTTCTTAACAACTATGATGGATCACAGAAGCCTCAATTCTACAAAAGTAATGGTCTTCCGAGAGTAATTTTTGTTGCTTGGAACATGCTGCACTCAATTTCAACAAAATCTTGTGAGCTTGAGATACTATTATACTCAAGATCTGGGCCAAATATTGGACTTTACGAGGTGGTACATTTAGCTGAAGTGTCCAAAACTTTTGATGATGAGCAATTGAAAAGGTTGCGGGAATAAGTGATGAAGAAGCACTTTGCTTGTTCCTCTTCTTATACTTAAGGCTTTATTCAGATAAAACCTTAGAGTTCTTTTCTACAGAAGATATGTACTAAGAATGGCATGACAAGAGTCTTAAAATAACCTCAAAGCTAAGCTAAATACTCCATGTTGCACTTGCAGTATGCTGGCAAGGTTAACCTTGTGTAGAACCTGATTTGGTAATTATACTAGAAATTACTGGGTCAGTGATGATATTACTGGTAATATATATATATATATATACTAGAAATTACTGGGTCAGTGATGATATTACTGGTAAATTATAATATATATATATATATATATATATATTACATCGAATGCTTGGAAAATGTTATATTTATGTTTACCTTCACCTTACCTCGTAGCAGGCTTCCTACTCATCGCAATCATTTTTTCTTGTACAAAATATATTTTGATCTTTGTTTATTCACTGAACAAATTATCGCGAGCCTAATCACTACTATCCACAATTTGACAACCTTGAATAAAAGTAAACCAGTACTGATCTCAAGGGCTAGTTTTAGTATTATATTAAACCAATTTGGACTTAGAAGACCCAATAGTTCTATGAAAGGATTTATGTGAGGCATCCATTTAAGGATATCCTTAAAAAAGAGGCATATTGAGGATAAGGATAAGAAAGGAATTCACGGGTTGAACTTATTTTGAGATCACAAAGTCTTTGACTGTCTCAAGGTCTTTTTTTTATTGTTAATTTATCAAAGACTTTCTTTGATAGTGATAGTTTCCGAGTCTAGGGTTACATATGCTCTTTGCATGCATTGTGGGGAGATTGAGACAGTATAGCAACATTTTTGGAATGGCGAGTGTGCTAAATCCTACTCAGATCTTATGTGGACCTCTTGTAATCACATTTTATGGAATCATTTTTTGGAAGGTTGCCCTATTAGGAATTTATATGTTAGTGTATCATCTTGACTTTAGTTTCTTGGGTAGGCTTCACCTATCATGATGGATATGAGCTTTTTCTTGAGGATATCTTATTGACTGGTTTTCTTCATTGTACAACCATATAGTTCTTATCACTCTTTTTTATAATTTATTGGCAGTGTTAGCAATCTCTTCTTAACATTTTTTAATGACGAATTTTATTAGATGCTTTGTTTTTCACATATGCATGGCAGAAAACACTTTTTTGATGGGAAAACCGTGTTGTTGAATGTGGGATTTGGAACACTTGTTGAGATTTTCAGCCCATTAGCGTACTATTAACTCTCTTCAGTTGCTTTCTTGAAGTATTCTTGTTCATCCTCAACACTCTCAGAACCATCTCGTTAACTATGGTATCTGGAACACTCAATTTCAGCCTACTAGCACATGGTTAACTCTCTCTAGTTGGTTTCTTTAATAATTCTTGATCGTCCTTAGCACTCTTTCTCTAATAACATCTGCATCAATTCAATTTCATATTCAACATGCTTTTGATGTTGTATTTGTCATGTCTTAAAGATTATTCTTTGAAAACATTGTGGGAAGTAGCTCCCCTTTTATTGTTAATGCATATTCTTGTTTAGACTTGTATTTTTTTGGTTCCAAAGAGGATAATTTGAACGCATTTTAGACAATGTTATTAGAACCAAACTAATCACTAAACCAGTCAAACTACCAAACTAGGAATAGATCCAGAACCAGAAAAGAACTGGAAAAAAAATCGGTGACCAAGAAATATATCTATGAACCAAAATACATCAACAAAGAGGCTCTAGATGGACCTAGTGTCAAAAAATCATGCCACAACACATACCTACATCTCATCAAAATCATTGCCTATATTGGATCTTGATCATCAATATATCTTTGAACCAGAAAATACATATATGAACCAAAATTACATCAACAAAGGAGCTCTATATAGCCTCTAACGTTAAAAACAAAACAAAAAAAAAAAACAAACAAACAAACAAACAAAAAACAAAACAAACAAACAAACAAACAAACAAACAAACAAACAAACAAAAAACATGTACAAAAGTAACACTTCACATTTCCCGTGGGACAATTCAGACCTTCTCAATGGGTATTGTCATTTTATTTTTTCAACTTTATTCTAATCACATTGGAAAATAGTTATATATTCTATTCAATATGAAGAGATGCATTCGAGAGATGCCATTGACATTGCATGATATATCTACAAGATGCATCTAAAAAGGAGAAAAAACAAATACTAATCCCTCAGTTCCCATTGACTGAATCTCAAAACTGACGGTTTTTTCTCTCACACATAAGTCAAACATAACAACTCTTTAAGATATAAAATTTAATTCAAACTAAAATTACATCATAATTTTGCAAATGCAAAGTTATTCTCACAATATAACTAAAAAAGGGTCAAATGGGGCCTTTGTAGGCATGGAACCCTGATAAAGAAAAAGATAAATCATAGCATATCTGACAAGAAGTTGAAAACCTACATTTGAGAACTACCCTTTAATCAAAGAAAAGGAAGGTTGGATTTGGATACCACTGTCCCATGCATTGATTCCTTTCATATGTATGAACCAACTGCCAACTATAGTCCTTCCTTTGACAAAGATTGTGCTTCACAATTATGTTCTTTGTAGACATGGATAAGGAAATTTGATTAAACAAAAAAAAACATAGCTTTTTACCTCATCATATATAGGATTAACTGCCAATTTCTCCACTTTATAGATTCATTTTATCCAATTGATGACCACTATATTAACCCCATACACCTAAAAGTTTGAAACTCCTTGCTTGCAACAATTTTTAGAGAAATTTTCATAGCTAATAGTTTAGTGAAGTTATTTGAACCCCCTCTCAAACCTTCATTGAAATTGATATAATGGAAGCATTGAAAAATAAAAGGCCACTTGCCCCACATAAAGGCAGGGTACCTTGGCTGGCTCCATCAAAGAAACCCTAAATATCGGTTTTGGAAATTGAATTATATGATAAAATCATTTGAGAAGAGATATTGGAGATAGTTTTGAGGCAATAGAAAAGAGATTTGGTTTGAACTGCACATTGAAAAGAAGACATGAGTCTCTTCCAAAATTGCATCATTCCTGGCCAACCATATGCCTTAAGGCTACTATTTTTAGCAGGGCTTTAATTCCTTTAGATCATTTTTTTTTTCATTTTGTGAAACCTCTACAAAATCCCCTTGCTATCTATCATTTTTTCCAGGGAGAAGGCCCATTTCAGTGCACATAGACCTTGCATAAGAGAAAGTAATTGAAAGGTGAGAAATAGTTTCAAGAGATTCTTTGCACAAGGGAAGTTTACCCAAACAATGTTTGTTCCTTCTTTGAAGGATACCCCAAGTGATTGCTTTGTCTCCAATAGTCAACCACATAAATATCCAAGACTTCAGAGGATATTTGATCTTCCATAGTGGTTTCCACTTCCATTGCATATCCAAAAATATGTTTGGAACAAACATGGCCTTGTATCCTAGATTTAGAGTGTAAAGCTCCAAACCAATATTTTTTTCACCATATTATCTTATCCTTGGTCTCTTTGATATGGACACATTTGACATTTAATAATATTGTATAGGCCTCTCATTTCTCCTTTTTAGGACCTTCTTGACCCAATTGATTAGATCTTTTCCATTCTTGCTATGAAATTGTAGTTTTCCCAATCAATGTTGCTTGTGCCAAATTGAAAACAACATTCCTATGTAGTGATAAAACCAATTTGGGTTTATAACTTGTGAGAAACTTCACATCCCACACAAGGATACTACACCATACCCATAATAGTTTAACTCTTAGAACTTCATAAATCTAGAATTATCAACTGTAATTCAAATGAAGAAGAACTAAAAATGTACCTACATAGTTTCCTATCATAAGTTTTATGGCATTGGCATGAGGTCCAATCACAACCAAAATTTTAATCTGATTTTTTGGCAGGCTCAACAATCCCTCAGTTTTTAGAAGAGTTATACCTTCCTTCGCTGCTTCAACAACCATCTCTTGATTTTGATCAATGTAGACATAATTTCCCCTGAGATTGGCATAATGCTCGTCTACCTCAAAGAAACCTAATCTCATCAAAACAATATACATGTTTATTGAAGCTTTATCCATATTTGATTCCTTGGCATTTCCCTGCAACACTACAAATTCTATATAATATGGAATGATCCATGGTCCAAGCCCAATCCCGATTCAAAGGAAGAACCCATGCAATGGTGTGAATTATTCATTTTAATGAGACACTAGATTAGGAGAATAGATAACCTATGCCCTATTCAAATTTCACTAAATAGTAAATAAAATTCTTCCCCTGTCCGAAGAACTCTACTGAGCCATTGCAAAAGTTTGTGAAGTTGAATCTTCCTTAGTAACAAAAAAATAATTACGAGGGATCATTGATACATTATGCTTCCTTTTTCCATCTCCATACACAAACAAACCTTTCTGAGCAAGATTAACCCCATTGATTCTAGTTGGTTGAACATCGAGAGATAATCACCTCAAAGGAGTGTCGTGCACAAAATTTCCATTTTTACGCATACTTTTACTTCTCTTTGTTGAAAGTTGTCTGGACTCTGTAGGGAGTTGCCTTTAAGTGAAAAAAAAATTGATTCAACAAGTTATTAGCATTCTAAAATATCAACATAATGTGAAGTATATCAAAGAACATAACAAAGTTTAACTTCCTATCTTCAACCTCATTTTCAGCTCTTCTCCCTCCTATCTCGTCGTGCTACATTCATGTAGCATTGCTAAAAGTGAAACTTTAAAGTATTTCAAGGACATAAAAGGAAGTGAATGTAGTTGGAAACGTGCCATGAAAAACTGTGCATAAGCATACTTAAACAATTTAAGTTAATTCAAAGATGTTAGGAATCACAAGAAAAATCCCTAAGTGATCAAATTAAAAAAGAACTAAATGATTATTTCAGTTGATCATAGAAAAAAATTGTTACCCTTTCTAGGTGCCTAATATATTTTGAGTAGCTTCATAATTGTGCACTTCAAGGGCTTTAATACTTTCACACATATAAATGGTTTTCTTTATTACAATGAAACAATGCATAAGTTATAAAAATGTTTTAAAAATTGAAATCTATAAATTCATTAAGGCCAAGTATGCATCATTTACAATCATATGTTGCATTTTAGCAACATGTAGGGTAATAAGCATGTTTGGAATTAAATGGAAATAGCGGGAACGATTAATTTTATGGATTTTTTAAACAACCGATCTATAATTCATATTTTCTTAGCATCATATTTTTGTTATTATTTTATATTTAGGTCCATCCACACATTTAAGCAAACGTTTTCTTTAGGATTGTGAAGTTTGTTCATATTTGCTCAGCGTAATATCATGTGCTATTATCCTTCTTTTTTGTGTATCCACGCATTTAAGCAACCATTTTCCCTTTTTTATGGCTATGGTGCTAGACTAAGAGGTGGGACCCTATATATTGTACAGAATAACCAAATTTTTTTAAAGGTTGTGAAGATAGATTAAGAGGTGTGATAGTGTATACATTGCACAGAATAACCATTTTCTCTTTTTAAGGTTGTGGATCTGGACTAAGAGGTGGGACACTATATACATGGTAGTGTTCCTAGTTTCTTCCATCAATGAATCCACAAGTATGTCCAAGATATCATGTATGTTAAGAACACACATATCACAAATTAACAGTCTCAAGTACCCATTTTCTCTTAATATTCCAAAAATCCTCGGTCTCTTGGTGCAAATCTCATACTGATTCCAAGTATCTAAGTTTATAGATTTTCTAACATGGAACTAAGTTTTCCCTTTGGAATTGAATTTTAAAATTATTTCAACTTGAAAATAATTTTATGAGACAAGGAAGGAACTAGACTGCTTTTTTTATTCTTAGGACTATTGTATTTTGTCTCTTGAAAGTTGAAATTGATTTCTAAAACTAGATTTGATCTAACAAATTTTCATTAAATTCTTTGGAATATTAAGGAGGAAATTTATAATGTTTTTAGTACGCTCAGAGCTAAAAAAAAGTTGTGACATTCATACTCGAAGATCACCAACATTAATTATACTGCAAGTTGTAATATTTCATTTTGTTAACATTTGGGTTCACAGTGTTCTCCATACTTTTACTACATGTTATCATCTGGTCTTTTATTGAAACATATGGCCTCAGAGTATTTATTTCTCTATCTATCAATGGGTAGTGAATTTAGGTCTTCTGGTATAGATTTGGGGGACATATCTTTCAGTAAACTTTGGAAATATTGATTGGGGTATTTGTTTGTCTTCTCAATGTATCTACTTGACATGTTTGGAAATTAGTGACATCAACATAAACTGACTTGTACTAGTTGTTTTGTATGCAACAATCCTGATATATATTCTTTTCCACTCCTAGCAAATTAGTGCAAAGGTTTTATTCAACATATGCCACATCACAAATGTAACACACCTACCCCACATAAACTTGAGAAATTAGCATTTTGGTATTTTAACATTATATTTGTAACCTTCCTCAAAGAAAAAATTGAACAAAGCAATGGATCGTGATTTTTTTTTTTCTTGAAGTTGAATTGTTTCCCACAAGGAACAGATGTAAAATGAAAAAAAAAAAATGTGTCCAAACTCTCAAAAACCAAAGAAGACACACGAACCTACATATTATTCAATACATAAGAAATAACTATGTCCATTTCACCCTTAGTGGGATCACTCATGCACAAGGGCTCGAACTGCACTAGTAGATGATTAGACTAGTCAAGCAAAGTTTTGGAAAGTTGCAGGTATTTGTGTGATAAGAGTGTTATTAGGGCTGTGACATGGGAGTTTATTAATGATACCTGGAAAGATTAATAAGGGGATTTCCATGTCACACCCACTAGAATACCATGTGAATGTGTTCAACACAACTCTCTAATATTTAATGTAGATTAATTTTTTTCAAAGCACTAATATGGCATTACAAAATATGCCACATTAGCATATGAACAACTATTACTGATGTTAGTACTAGTAATGAGAGTCACATAATATGGTTTCACACCAATCTCTGGACTTGCACCCCAAAGCCATCAAAGTTAAGGTTCTAACTAGGAAGCATTTCTTGTTTGTAATAAATTAGGTTTATAATCCTTACCATTTGAAATTCTTGTATTATCATATGTTAATTTTTAGGTCAATTGTAATTGTTTAGTTCCTTCTTCTGTTGGGGAAAATATTTAATTCTTTTACTATGCATTGAGATGGTAATGAATGTGCCATTAGATTGTAGGATCTCTCTCAATAAGAGAAAAAATAGGTTTGTCATCCACTTGATCACTTCTTGTTTAATTCATCTTTGACATCAGATTAGAAATAAGAAATGTCACTGTCATTTCCATTTGCGAAATTCATGGCTGGATGGTTGGATTCTAAACCTTTTTCATGTTCATTAAAGACCAATAATCTAGTATTGGCACTTTACATAAGAAATATGGTTGCATTTGGGCAACACACATTTTCTCCATCAATGAGCTCTCTTAGGAAATCAGACAATATGTTCCAATCTTACTAGGAAGCTTGGAATTACATGAGTATATGATAGTATGAATTTCCCTAGGAGCCTTTCTTCAATATGATATTCAGCGCATGTGTCAAGATCTCCTCTTGGTGACTTGTACACACTCTTGGTTGTTGATCTCTATGCTATGGTAACCATGGTGGTTGTTATATGTTCTCTGAGTTTTGAAAGCCTTCCTTCATTAGTAGAGAAGAACGATTCATCAAAAGGAGTGGGCCCATAGCTCTTGAAGACATTGAAAAAGAGGAGGAAGGGCCAATGATAGACCATAGAAATGCTTCAAAACAAATGAGCTTGCTATTTTTGAAAACAATTGAAATAGAGGGAGGATGATGGAGATGATATTAAAGTGTGCATCTACTAAACATAATTTACTTATATCAATCTTTGAGTTGATATTTGAGAGTTTGTCTGGTTGGCGTCGTTTGGATGAGCTACACACAAAAACAATAACACAATTTGGAAGAGTAGATTTTTGCTCACTGAAACATGTAATGACTTGGATAAGTAGTCGATAATAAAAGTAATAACTCACAAATCCTTTAAACTAGGCCTTTTAAAATGACCATATCAAATCATCAAAATTTAATAGGCATTAATGAGATAGCGAAAATTTTATTTGATATTTGAATTCATCTAATTATAATATTCTATGGTCGCTCGAAGGAAGAAATAAATCACATATTCTCAACAAATGTGTCTATCAATTTTTTGTTCGAAAGGTAAATTAATGATGGATGAATGGAGTGAGTGGGATCCAGGACTCAACCAAATTAGCTTTTAATTTCTTTCATATACCTTTCTGGGGGTCATTCTAGTTCTCTCTGGGAGTGGCACTGGCAGTGGCATAACATAGTGTTTTTTTTGTTTGTGGTGTGTGTGAAAAGGGTATAAGGTTGGGGTTACTACAAGTTCTAGAAGATTGGGCACTATATAGATCTTTGAAATAATTTAGATTAATACAAAACTAAAGATTTTGCGGTGTGTAGAGAGATAAATTTTTGAATCTAGAATTCAAGGATTGGGGTGAATGGACCACAATATTGTGTGGTAGTCTCATAAGGTGAAGGAAAAAGAAAGACTTGTCTAGTGAGGTATTTTGGCATCTGTTATCTCAAGGTACAATAAGAAGTCCCCACTCTCTTATTTAGGTAAGCCTCTCAGCGAGACAATCAGCAGAGTTTATGGAGATGCAAATCAGTGCAGAGATTTCAGCCAATCTAAGAAAATTTGAAGTAAAAGAAGCCTATATAGGTCTAGTAGAGAATATTGGTGTGAGAATGATTGGGGAAGGAAAAGATATCAAGCTCTATCACAAAAATTGTCTTGCGATTAGAATTATTTCAGTGATTTCTAGTCCTCTAAGACAACTTCTGAGTCATCCAACAAAGAGGCCAAAGTTGATTCTCCTTATTCAACTTTGAGACATACTTTTTCTAGTACTCCCTGAGTTAGGAAGCTTGCAAACATGGACTTAGATGAGTTGGATGGGAGTCCAGATTTAGGATTCAATTTCAATTATGAAGAAATGTTTGTGTTCTCAATACCTTGCTAGCCTTGGAGTTATGTTATGCAACTTCAAGATTACCATGATCAAAAATATTGTCTTGTGTCTACTCTCGATAGCATGGATTCTCCAAACAGTGAGGGTTATGCACAATCTCCTATTTCCAATTGGAAAATCTCCGGCCTAGGGGACCATCCCCAACAAGTGAAGGAACAATTGAAAGTTTGGGCTCAAGTTGTGGCATGCATTTTTCATCTCTGCAACTAATACTCAAAGAATGAAATCAAAATCTCTATTTGAGGTTTTATCTGTGAGATCTTATGTCATATTTGTTGGAGAGAAATGAAGTCTGGTGAATTCTATTTCATAGATATATCTATCGTGCTACTAGAAAACTATATGACCTTTACATTTGCAACAATTTATTCTTCTTCCTATATGGGGAATCCTCCCTTACTCCCACTCTTTGTTACTATATCAATTGACTTGTAAATGTGTTCCTATAAATTATGGGGACAAAAAATTTAACACTTAAAATAAATCAAATATTTAGTGATTTGACGCTTATTCCCAAGAAAGTTAATTATTTTTAATGTTGCACATTCTTCTAACTCAACAATGATAGAATAGCTAATTTTTGTCATGTTTAAGAAATTGCTACAATTCATATTTCAGTTAACTCATCTTTTAGACATTGTGTAAATGACTTTCATAGATAAACACCTCAATACCTGTCTAATTTTTCTTTGTTGAAAATGTTCATTTTTTTGGGGATATTTGATGGAAAAGTTCAACCACCTCCATCCTATCCATTTCATCTTGACAACTCTCCTAAAGCTCCATCTTCACCTCCTCTATCTCTGCGCATCCTCTAACTTCGCAACCTGATCACATAATTCTTTAAAGGGTGCTAGCTCAATGGAAGAGCACCTGCTTTACATGCAGGAGTTAGTGGTTCAATTACACTATGCCCTGATATGAATAAATCAATCATTGTTTTTTGTTTTTAATTAAATACATTTTATATTGATTTATATCAATGATGAGATATTTTTTAGGATTCATTGTTTTATTTCGTCTTTAAAGAGACAAAAGACATATTGTCTATATAACAACTACATCTTTAATCCAAATTATTGTTTCCTGAGAGACAAAAATGTAATTGCTTCCTAAAAGACTATTACACTTCTATTATATATTGTCTTTATAGAGACAATTTTTCAAGACATTAATCTGAGATAGCCACTTAAAGACAATATTTAAGAAAATTGTCTCCAATATTGTCTTTATAGAGACAATTTTTCAAGACATTAAATTTGAGACACCCACTTAAAGACAATATTTAATATAATAGAAAAGTTTTTTGTCTCAACGCAAAACAATTCACCCAAAAAATTTCTCAAATATTGTTTTAAAACCCCCTCTATGTTGTAATATATAACTTTAATTTATGATATTTATAAAATTAATAATAAATTTTTTTTTTTACACATGGTGAATCGGTAACTATCAAGCTTGATCCAGGGGAGACCCAGGATCAAACCTCATAGCTGCCACTATAACACCAAGAGTATAACCAACCAACTGTAGATCGGGTATACTAAGATCCTATGATTTTAGCAAGAGCAGACTCATCGGGAGGGGAGTCCGCCCCTTTAGCCGCCACCATAACAGGTCACTGTACTCCGTGAGATTTGAACTGAGGTCTCCTGGGCTTCGCCCAAGAAGACCCACCATTAAACCGCACATCACTGTACAAAATTAATAATAAAATTAATCAAATATAAATCATAAATAAAATAGCCCCTGATGTGGGTGAAGTTCGGACATTGAATGTCCCTCATGCAAACTAAAGACCTCTGGTACCGCCACCTGCAGAGCAGCGTGGCGCCCCAGATCTCTATCTCTCGCAGAGGGAATGTTTTAATGAGGGAAGGACAATTCAATATGTTTGCATTTATGAAGGACGCACTCCAACGCAGCCAAGTAATGGTTATAAGCATGGCGATCTCCTGTGCACATTTCACCTCCGACGTTCAGTCCTCTGGCTTCAGGCTCTGGTTTAAGGTGTGTTGTGATGTTAAGCAAGGGCCTATCATCACAGGCAAGTTCCAGGCCAGCTCGGGTTCTCTTTGGCAGTATTTCGAATGCACCAACGCTCTCCACAGAGGGATTAGTTCGGTGATTCGGGGTAAGCTGTCCGAGGCCTTTGTTTTTTGTATTGACTGTGCCATTTCTCCGTCTCGTGTCTTCATTGTTTGTGTTCACTGGTCTCTAGTTCAATTTGGTCACTCCCCTGCTTCTAGCCCTAGTTTCTTTGGTTTTTCATTGTCCTCTCCCTTGCTTGTCAATATGAAACGCCAAGGCAAGCGGAGCCGCTTTGGGGATCGCCAAGGCAGTGGCAAGCGGCCTTCTATCAGCCATTCGACAGACCGAGCTCACTCGCCCATTAACCTCACCTCCTCTCCAGAGGATTTGCCTCCCTCGAGCCCTTGTCGCAACCCTGTTCCTAACAGTGCTTTCCAAACGATGCATTTCAAATTTCAGAGTAACTTGAACAAGCCATTGATTACTGCTCACATTACTATTATTCTTTCGGAGGAAGAAAATCAAATCTCCCCTCTGTCTTGCATTGCGCCCAACCCTTCTTACAGCAGTGAGCACTCCATGGATGAGGGAGAATAGGAAATTAAGCAGGTGGGAAACCCTGGTCAGAAGAATACTCAGCCTTTAAGTATCCCTCCTCTGGATGGCAGTGGCCCAATAAATGTAGATAGGGACACAGGCACCACCAGTCTCGGCCAGGCGACGGATGGCAAAGCGAGTCTCAGAATTGGTAGTGCATGTCGGGATGTTGAGAAGACTCATGGGGAGGACGCGGACGCTGATTGACATCTGTGACTGCATTCCTCCTTTTGGTCCATGGTTTTTTGCTCAGATGACCACTTCCAGGCTTTTTTCTCTCGGTACGGCTCGGCTTTGTCAATCTCAGGTTTTGGCTTCCCTCTAAGGAAGTGTTCGGCCTCTTACCAGAAGTCTGCACAAAAACTCTGCTTATCAATTTCCATTGTATCTCTCTCTTTCTATCAGCCTATGTCTGGCTCTAATGTCCGTTTGTTAGCTCTTTGTCACTGTTTTCCCCAGTTTCTTTTTGTAATGGGACAGTGTTGCAACGTTGATGGCTCTCGGGCTTTGACCCCTGTAACCTCAATTCCATGTAAAAATATTTTGAATTACAGTTAATAGAATTTAGTTATTACAGAGAAAAAAAATCATAAATAAATAGTTTATTATTATAAATAAAATATTTTAATATTAATTTTTATATATTTAAATTTATTATTTAATTATATTTAATAAAATATTTGACTATCATAGTGGTTGTGTATAGGATTTTATTTCTTTACGCTATATAAAACTTGTAAAAGCTTCTCAATGAAGGGAAAGATATTGTAACAATTTTGGTATTTTTACCTATTAAATTAAAATAAATAAATTATATATTAAACATGACGTGAAATTTAAATTTATTATTTTTAATTTTACACTGCGAGATAACAAAACAATTACACACTTTGTTTATAAATTATTCATAACTCATGAATTAAAACTACTTCGCACTTTCCTCCTAAGCAATTTAGGATAATCCATTATTTACAACATAAACAACCTTTTAAAAAATTGTATATCTTCTGTACACACATAATTAAAAATATTATTAATATTCGTTTTCAAGTAATGAATTGTATGTGGACAGTGAAGGATACCGACTCTTGTGTAAAGTAAAAGGCACCGCCATTATATTACAGTAGAGAATCGGTTTCCAGCTAATTTATTGTCCTGACACATCTGAACGATACCCGAAATATCTGTAAAGTAAAAGGCACTGCCTTTGCAGTTGGAATCAGACAGATCAGGAACTTGAACACCGCAAAGGGGACCATGGCAAAAGATATTTTTCCAAAGTAATAATATACTAGAAAATACATAACTGCCTCGTTACTGTGAAATTTAAACAACCCACACTTAAAATACACAAGCATCACTGGCCTCTTATTGTTAACCATTTGGCCATCAGAGCACATCACCCATTTCTGGCAACTCTGGTTTTTTTATATTACATATTATTGTACCTAGAAAACTAGTTGTAACTCCTTATTCCGCGGGGACGCTGGGTTTATAGCATTTATCCCATTAACAAAAAAGACTCCATGTGCTATAAACTTTGTGATTTGTGTCCACTGCTCATACAAGAAGCCTGCACAGATGGGCCAGCGCTGAACAAACTCTAAACCTGAAACTATTTACAAAATATATTCTCATCGACCTGCAACAAACTCTACAAACTCTCTGTACGACTTGGATTTGTATTCCCATTATAAAGTTTTCGTCATCATCAATTCACAGGCAATTAACAATGCCCCGGCAGCCAGAAAATTACTTCTTTTTGGTCACCATTTCTCATTTTTCCAAAGATGTGATCACAACCCTGCAATGTTATCATTCAGGGTATCAATTATTGCAAAAATTATTATCGTTATGACCGAAAATATTAATGCTCGAAAATATTAATGCTTAGCGAAATCATATAAATTAAATAGTTAATAAATCTTAATAAATATTTATCTATCAGTTATGAGGATTTGAATACCTCACAAAATAAATCTTCATTTAATAACAAAGCAGATTTCCTAGACCAAACTTCTTCTCCTATTATCTTCAAAAGGACAAATACAATAGATCGCCAAGCTAAAACACCAATGTCCGAATAACCAGAAGAGATGAAGGAGATGGAAGATAAAAAAAGTTGGAAGACCATAAAAAAAAAAAAAGAAGGATGCAGCACCAATCTCCAATCTCCGCCAAGGAAGCCGAGGAACCAAACAATTAAAATCTAAGAAAATTATAGGTCCAAATAGACCAATTTGGTCTCAGTGAACGTTAACCCCTATCATCATCATAATAATCATCAAAATAATTATAAATTACATAATTAATAAATCTTAATACACATCTATTCATAATACCTATAAAGTCTATCACTAAATCTATTCAAAATAGATTTAAAATCTGTCACTAAGTCTGGAGCGAAATTATATTATATAAAATCTGTGATTAATTCCACAGCTGCTTAGTGTGGGGTTAGTTCCAGCAATACATTCCTGGAACTCTATGTACACCAATAAGACTACTCTAGATGCGATTTCTCTAGCCAAACGCTTCCGGCTATGAAAAATATAAAATAAAATCTATAATTAAATGAAAGACTGACCAGTCATATACCGTCGGGCTTCTGGGTTCTGCTCTCGGGGATTTCTCAGTTCCACTCTTTCCATCACGGGGGACATTGTTCTTCTTCTTACTTCGCCATGGATTCTCTCGTTCTCGTGGAGTAACTGTTACACCACATTCCCAATCCAAAATGAATTTTTGAGAAAAAAATTAGTGATAATCACATTAAAAAAAAATTGTTCAAATATTTCTAATTATCTCGTGTGATTTGTTAACAAAATGAAAAATATTATCTAATGTGGTTGATTAACAAAATATAAAATCAGATTTTAGCATCTCATTAGAAACCAATAAACATAAAATCAGTATTATAAGATTGAACATCTAGTGTGGTTCATCAATAAAATAGAAAAATATCAGATTTTAGCATTCCATTAGAACCCAACAAATATGAAATTAGTTTTATAAGATTGAACAATTTCATGGTAAACAAGAATAAAAATAAATTATTAAGAAATTTTTCAGTGATAATTAGAAATAATTTGTGACCCATTTTTAACATTTACATCTAGTGTGATTTAATGACAAAATGGAAAAATTTTAACAACTAATGTGCTTTAATGACAAAATGGAAAATCTGATTTTGGCATCAAGAAAGAAATACAAATATGAATTAGTTTTATAAGATTGAACAATTTCATGGTAAACAAGAATAAAAATAAATTATTAAGAAATTTTTCAGTGATAATTAGAAATAATTTGTGACCCATTTTTAACATTTACATCTAGTGTGATTTAATAACAAAATGGAAAAATTTTAACAACTAATGTGCTTTAATGACAAAATGGAAAATCTGATTTTGGCATCAAGAAAGAAATAGAGAAAGTGTGATGTATGCCATACCAAAACATCTTAAGAGGCATCTGATTAAATAGAGAGTGTCATGTATAACATAATAAAACATATAAGAGTAATAATCTAGTGTGGTTCATGGTTGAAACAAAATGGAAAATCAGATTTTAACATCAGATTAAATAGAAAAAATAAGATATGTGACACAAATCAAGACATCTTACAAGAAGAAGAAAGAGAGAGTGTGATGAATGTCACAGCGCACAAACTAATAGAACAGGTGAAGGCAACTTACGAGAAGAAGGCGAGTTTATTGGGCTCGAAGCTGCTGGGGAAGAGGGGCTATCCAGAGAAAGTGAACGAAGATAACCAGGAGGCTTCATAATAGTGATACTCTGCGTTACTTGTTTAGCCTCATCATTCAATTGCTGGAACTCTGCACTCGCCCTGCGTTCCTTCAACCTGTGTAAACCCTCTTCCACCTCTGCAAAATAAAAAAAATCCATGATAAAACATTAAAACATAAAATCTCCATGGAATCTAACTCTACACCATGAAATTGCAAAGAAATATATTTACATGGAAGTAGCCAGATCCGCTCTAATCCATCACTCTACAGAGAAGTGTTCAAGATCCATCAATTATAGGGTAGATCCGCTCTATGGTGTCTGAGATTCATCAAGATCCATTACTGATAAGGTATATTGAATAATAATAATATTTACTCGATTTTTTTAATTAATTATTGGGTATACTGAAAATTAGGACTAACCCAATACCATTCAGATAAGATATTTGACCAACATCCCAGGTAAAGACCCATAGAGATGCAGAATATGAATCTATGAGTTGTATATTCACATTAATAGGTTAATTGAGATGAAAAAAGGCATCAAGAAATTATATAAAGCAACTAACCTGGAGGGGAGGGGCTTGCCATGGCTGAAATAGCACTACCAGTTTTCCTAAGTTTACCAAGGCCATTCTCAGGGCGAGGGCCTGCCAGCGTATCATCCCAGAGCTTATCCAACAACCCCATTGCTCTACTTATTGCTTGCTCTACGCAAACAGATAGGGTTTGTTTTGGAATGAGTGATACCCAAATCCCAACAATAGAAATGGGAAATATCGCTTACACAAGCTTTGCGATCTCCAGCTGCCTCTCCATTCATCGCATTTATAGGACTCGACCACCTTATTATGATTAGGGTTATGATTAGGGTTTCCCGTGCCTAATTGACAGCTAATCTGATCTTAATTTCGCCTATGGCGCGCAGCAGAAAACATGCCAGTTGTTGGCGACTTTCATGGCTTTTTATTTTTCTCATCAATGTAGATAAGGCAATGTGCTGACGTCATTGAAAGCAGAATCTTCCAATCCTTTGCTGACATTCAATGGAATCCACGTGTCCTATCACGTCAAGGGCAATTTTCTAACTTTAGGTCTGTTTGCTTGCCAGGCTACGTGTGTTTATCTACTTGGTGGGACACAAAGGATGCCTCTTCGTGTTCTTGTTACAGGGCGTGGGTTGCAAAAATTATGGCGGGACGACCGATATGGTTTGGACTAGATTAGCAAGTGTACATTTTTTTTTTCCTTTCTATTTAATAGTTTTTGGACTTTAGTTGACTGTGTACAAATTCATATATTTTTCTATTATATATATATATATAAAATAAAAATGTGTAATAATTATATTTTATTTAATTAATAGATTTTGCTTATAAAATAAAATATACTTATTTTTTATTAAACCTTCAGATTTTCTTAATTAAAATATTTATTTTTTAACCGTTATTTGATGTATCTCTACTATTTAATTCAATTTGGTCCCGAAAAATAAAAAAACTATCATAAAATCATGATTTTATTTTAAATTTTGATTTATTAAATATAGAGAGGGATTGCATTTTTTAATGTATTTATTATTATTATGTAATTTTGAGGTCATGATTAAACGAAACACTAAATTAGTATATAAGGGACCTATTTCTATGAAGGCATATATATTTTATTCCTCTGGTTTTAAACATGTGATCTTTTAGGAGGAAACACATGTTCTTAATCATTAGGCTCGTTCAAGTTGTATTAACACATGACATATAATTAAATGATAAAAAAGTTTAAAATGGATCTAAAATGATCTTATTACTTTTTTTTTTTTCAGAGAGAAAAAGCAATATTGTATTATATTGAGAATATATAATATATCCAGATAGTACATAAATCAGCTCTTTGAGGCAGGAGGATGATGATCATGATAGAGGCAGTAAAAAGAAACCGCTTGGGCTGAACAAGAAAAACCAGGAAACTAAGCAAAAGGAAACATATACCCAAATATATGAGCATCCCATGCATCATCTATGTGAGCATAGAAAGGACAAAAACCATGGCTATTGGACATCCATAAAGCCTAGCATATACAAGTATTTAAAACATAAGGGAGAACAGAAATAAGAAAAGGAAAATCATAAACCGGGAATATAAAGAAGTCCTGGATAAAGCATGAGAAAACTCCATCTATAACCTTCATGAACCAAGCCCGGGGTTCAAGTAGCAAACCCTCCTTTGACACGCAGTCCGCTTGGTGATTTTGAGCACGGAAAATGTGATGAATGGAGAAATCCTTCATGAGACCCCAAAAGAACATAATTTTGTCCATCCAACCTGCAAGATGAGGGGCCATAATATTGCAGGATCCTTTGACATGATCAATCATAGTTTTGGAGTCGCCAAAGATCGAAATAGACTGAATATCACAAAAAAGATGCAGAAAGCAAGGAGGCCAGCAAGAGCCCTTGCTTCAGCCAAACTGTTTGTGCCCTTTCCACTGTATTAGACATTTTGGTGCTTATTAATTTATAAATTACTTATTAAACGCTAATTTGTAAGAGGTTAAACTAATTATAAATTATAATGGCAACCAATCAAATTTTAATCTAGATCTCACCCAGATAATCCTAACCAATTATCAACTCTTGATGATGATGAATTACTTATTAAATGCTAATTTGTAAGATGTTAAACTAATTAAAAATTATAATGGCAACCAATCAAATTTAAATCTAGATCTCACCCAGATAAGCCTAACCAATTATCAACTCTTGATGGTGATGATGATGGTTAACGTCCACTAAGACCAAACTTTGGTCTATCCAACCTAAATAAACTAGTTATTTAGTTTGATTTAAGATTTTACTCTAATCCTAACCAATTATCAACTCTTGATGGTGATGATGATGGTTAACGTCCACTGAGACCAAACTTTAGTCTATCCAACCTAAAGAAATGAGTTATTTAGTTTGATTTAAGATTGTATTCCTATGCTCAAAAAGCTTGGAGAGAAGCCTCCCGAGCTCACTGTAATTTTGACAACGTAAAAGGCTAGGAAGGTCAGTATTGCAACAAAGATTTTGAAACTGAAATCTAATGTGGTTGTGGGTATATATTTATTGTTTTTTATAAATAAATAAATAAATAACAAAAAATATACACATCATCCTAATCTAGATTTACAACTCTTTTAAATTAAAAAATTAATAAAAATAACACAAAAAATATACACATCATCCCAATCTAAATTTATATACATAGTAACAAAATTGTTTTAGTAATATTTATCTATAAAAATTCATTAGAGAAATTTTGAAAATCTATATTTATCTATATATTCACTCCATCATCCAACTCCTCATTTTATTTTGGAAGTCACTTTTCACCATTCACTTTGTTGCAAAATATTAGTTACTAATCAAATACAAATTCATAACATTTACATGCCTAGCAACAATGAGGCTTTTATTTTCAAAATTAATGGTTCTAACAAATAATGAAATTGTTATTTGTTTTAAGTAAAATATTACCAATAATGGAAGGATAAATTATTGGAATATCTCTCTTATATGTCAAGAGACAATAAGGCCTTCGTTTTCAGATTCATGGTTTCCATGGTTAATAAGAAGATAATGAGTTATTATTTGTTTTAAGCAATATTTTTGATAATTAATATAAAAAATTACCAATAATAAAAATTGATCAAGCTATTAGTACATCAAGTTATTAAAATATCTCTCTTATCATGATTATAAACCATTAATTTATACCAAATCACTTTGCAGTAATTTCTTTCTTTTACTTATTACAATTAACAACAATACTAAAACAATTATGTTATTTATTTTATTTTATTTTATTTTTAAAAAATTCAAAAATTAAATAAATCGAGTAACCTTTCAAAAACATTATTAACAAATATGCTATATTACTTTGTGACATATTATATCTCACCTATACTTGTCATTGAAAACCAAATACCCATTACCTCCAATTAAAAAATATTTATAATAACACTTATATACACCCTTTACCTTTCAAAATAAAGCCTTTGGTAGGATCTCAACAATACATCAATTATATTTAAAGGATTAAAATATTCTTTTAAAACTCTATTCAAATATCCTTCAAGATAGTTGGTTCTTCCTTAACTAGGCTTTAATATCCATATTTCTTCTTTAACTAGGCTTTAATATCCAAATGTTTGAAAGACTAATGAGTGTAAAAGGATTGGTTTTTAATGTGTTGTACTTTCACATATCTTTTTGTAATGGAATAAAAAAAAATAATGTATTTGTATTTTGAGTTATTAATTTAGATGTTAATATGGATAATTTTTAATAATTAAAAATATTAAAACTATATTTTAATATTTTTTTTTTTTTTATATTATAAAAATACTTATGAGTGGTTATAATTTTTTTTGGGAATTAAAAATATAATATTGAAGTGAAAAAGGACATCTCGAGAAATTGAATAATTTTTTCTTTAATTGGAATTTTTTAAATATTTAAAATTACATTTAAGAAATTAATTTAATATATATTTTTACATTATTTTATTATAATTTTGATTTGTAAAACATTACACAATTATAATATTGATTTGTAAAACATGGCAAATATTTATAGTTTAAATAAATTAATTAATTATCACCGTCAATGTTACTTTCAACTTTATCTTCAAACTTAATGCTATACATTTATGAGGCCCACCTCTTGGAGTGATGTTCCATCGTGCCATTACCTACCCTCCATATAGATAGAAACAAGAGAGGCGGTGTTTTGAAAGTATTATCACCAACATCAATGATGGTGGAGAGGGAGCAACACATCAAATCATGAGTTAACACACTAGGGTAGTGGTACCCACCCAAACTTTTTGAAACAAAATAAAATCGAATCTTTTAATTTAATTAATTAATTGCGCAAAATAATACCATGGTATTATAAAACTCGAATCCAATCGAATCCTTTATTTAATTGCAAAAAATGGTAACAAATAATTGTAAAAGTGGTGGTAGTTCAACTTACGCATCTAACCCTCAACTTTAGTTATAAAGTAATATACAGTTTAGAAGTTTTATATAACGTCCAAATTTAAAGTTGTCAACGGCCTCCTTCAAATGCTTAGTTTTATGGGCGTTGTAAAATCTTGTCTAACATATAATTGTTACTTATTTAACTTGTTATTAGGTTAAGACTTTTATATCGTTGGATTTCATCTTATCTTGATTTTTTTCTTAATTTTAAGTAATCACATATCATATCATAAGTAAATAAATAATAAATAATAACACGTAAAAACAATAACCATATTATATTTATGGATGATATCATATTTTCATTAAATCAATTTCAAAATTTAAAATTACAAATGAATGAGACTTAATGACAAGTTTATGTTTAGGGTTTTATGTCAGGACATTAATTTTGTATCTCTTCATGCATCGGGTTGGAGGAGGTGGCCCCTTCTTCTCTTACTGTAACATAGCTTTTGGCAATGCTAGATTAGGACGCAGATTCAATGTGGAAGGAGTTCAACACGCTGACAATAAGGCATTGATTAGAGAAAATTGACCTCGAACTCACCTGCTAATCTGTCAGCTGGAGCAACATGGCAGGATCGAGGATCAAATCATTGCCTACCAAAAGCAACCAAAGACCCCAACTTTGATATCAAATCCATGACAGTCGATTAAGACATTCAATTCATGTAGGATCATGCCGTCATTGGAAAATTCTTGGGATTTTGTCCCACAAAGAAAGCTCTCATCACTTAGATTCAGAATAAATGGAAACTCAAGGGCCAGATAGACTTGGGGCTAGGTGCCAAGGAACTTTTACAATGATTTTTGCTAACCTGGAGGATCACACCCAAGTCTTTGATGAAGGACCATATATCTTCAATTCGGTTGGGCTATGTCTCAGATTCTGGATGGAAAGTTTTTTCCCCGAGAAGGAATTTTTCACATGTGCTCTAGTTCGGATCTGTCTATACTCCTTACCACATGAATTTTAGGAAGAAGAAACCTAGAAGGTATTCGAAATACCCTAGGTCATTATGTTAAAACTTAAAAGGTTACAAAATGAGGGAGATATATCTCCTATGCTCGTATTTGTGTGTACATGGAAATTTCTTTGCCTCTCTTAGCTTGAATCAATCTATATTGTGGGGATGAGTTTTGGTGATAGTCGTTGGAGTATGAACCTATTCCCTTCTACTATAGGTGTTGCCATGAATATAAGCATCTATTCAAATATTTCCCACTATCCAATCTAGTGACACATCAAAGCTTGGATCTCTCTGAAGATCCTAAGGGCTTCACCATGGTAAAATCCAAGCAGAATCACACAAAAGCTCAAGCTTCTAAAGCAATGGATTTTGCAATCCACACCTACAATAGTTTTGAAACCATAATAGGGACATCTTCTGAAGAACTTCATGCATCCGAGGTGAATAGCTAGCCAGATCCAACTTTTTCCATAACCAAAAAGTCATAAAGAGGGCTTAGCCATGCTCACAAGCTCTTCCATTCTCACAGAACAATAGATGATGAATCAACATGGTAACACTAAAAACATAATGACATAGGCTCTCTCACATGATAACCTTGAAGGGTGTGAAGAAATGGAGTTGGGCTCTCTAGATCTACAAGTAATGGTAGTGAATTGGAAGAACAAAGATCCTAAACTCCATATCCAAATCCTAAAACATGTGCTCATTAAGGCCAAGACCATGCTGTCCATAGATCTCACACAAAATAGTCATTCCCCTTCCAGCGTTGAAATTGATCTACAAAATCCCAATGATATGCACAATAAAAAAACATTACCTTCAAGAACTTGGAAAAAATTTGGTAAATTCGGGTAGGATTAGTCTGATGATAGAGGAATTTTCCTCAACCCCTCCCTCCACTCAATGAAAATAATATTTTGGAACATAGGATGCCTTGATTACCTTGGAAAATATAAGCTTCTTAAGAGTCATATTCACCTGGACAAGCTTGATATTATGGTGATCCAAGAAGCCAAGTGTTTTAGTGACAGAGGCTCACCCATTGGCTCAAAATGTTGGAAGGGGGATCAAAGCACAGCCATAAATGCTAGTGGGAAAGCTGGTAGATTAGCCATTTGTTGGCACCAAGAGGAAGTGGACCTCTTGGACCGTAGGACCACCACTCAAATTTTAACAACAAAATTTAGAGTAATAGGTTCATATCAAGAAGGATAGATATCCAATATCTATGGGCCACACATACCTGACAATAAGCCAGGATTCCTCCGTATGCTTAAAGGACTAAGTTGGATGTTGGATTGACTACCATGGATAGTAGGAGGAGACTTCAATCCAATTAAGTCTCTTGGTGACAAAAAGTGTGGAATAAGAAGACTGGATTAGGATGCATAAAACATCAAAGAGAAAATGCATGCATTAAAAATAATGGAAATAGAGACAACCAATGACACATTTACCTGGAATAATTTATGTAAGGGTTCTCATCAGATAGCTTCAAGATTGGATCAATTTCTAGACTCTAAACTACTCATGGAAAATGATCTCGTTATAGCAGCTTCCATCATCCTTAGTAGAGGCTTGGATCATTGGTTGATCTGCTTGACCATAGACATCAAGTCTCTCCTTATTAATAGGCCCTTTTTCTTCAAAATATTCTGGCTTTTAGACCCATCCTTTTTTGACAAATCATAGACATAGTGGCTAGAAGCTCCCTCACAAACAGGCTCAACAATGAGATTTTTCTAGCGAAAGTTAAAATACCTAAAAAGCTATATCAAATTGTGTAACAAATCAAACCTCAAGGAGTTTTTCAAGCATAAGGGATTCTTGAAGAGCTCATGAATGATGAAATAAATACAACAAAAAACCTTTACAAAAGGCAGATAGGATTCTTTGGCTATAGAAAATGAAAATTTCATCACTCATCTAGAAGACCAATGAAAGTAGGAGGAAACCCTATAGTTTAAAAAACATCATATTAGGTGGCTCAAGAAAGGTGAGGAAAACTCCAAATTTTTCATCATTCAATGCTTAACCATCATATCAGAAATAGGATCTCATCACTAAAAAATAAAAAAGGGGCCAAGCTTCTAAGCATAAGGATATTGACGTATTTGGTTTGTTACTACAAGAGTCTCCTCTCAAAACCTGTCCAATCTAGAAATGTGGTGATAGCCAAGATCGTTGGATGTGTTCCATCTCTAGTTAGTCATGCACATAATGATGCCTTAATGCATACAATAACCATGGAGTAGGTAGAGAGGGAATTCTTTGAAATTCCAAAGAATAAATCTCTAAGTTAGGATGAGTTCACTTCTAACTTCTATTAGGGATGATTCTTGACAAACAAAATCAATGTTACCATAAACACAAAGTCATTACCATGCTTGGTGGATGAAGAAACTAACATGTAATTCATGGAGATTGACTCCTAGGGATTCTCTGGGGTAGGTAGAGGAGTGTACATTCCCTCCTTCTTGATGGTTGTTTTATCAATGGCACACGTAATGCATGATATTCTATAACGTTGAAAATCCTCTTGAAGCTTTCGCCAATACAAATAATTTTGAAGTATTTTTACTGTCTTCTCCACACAAAATTTACCTACCAAATTATTATGATGTTCCTCCCATATTAGCCTAGCATGCTTGCTTGAAGGAACACAAAGTCAGCGCAGGTAGCACAAGATCGCATCTTAGAGGTGGAAGTATAGAACTTGTTTTCCTATAATCAACGTTTAGTATGTGTTGGTGAAGTCAAATTCATTGTATAATTGTGGCCACCCATAGGTATAGATACCACAAGAGTTCAACATTATGGTTAGAACCACAACTAGAGGTTGATAAAGGCAACCTACGACATGGTTGGTGCTACCTTTCTTGCCTTTAATGTTCCAATGGAATTTTTGCAGGTGTCTAAACCATTTTTATGGAATTCATTCTTTAACATTTCTTATATCTACATACATTACAGAGGCTTGTAAGTAGTGGGGATGATAATCTTCTTCCCCAAAATATAATTCTTCCATTGTCAATAGGCCTAACCAATGGAGTACATATCCTTGTCATAAGTGGGATTTCTCTAGAAAATATCATAAAGTGTTTCATTGTGATAAGCCATGGGATGTCCTTTCTGTGTGAGGATTTCACAGATTGGACAGTGAGAGGCATATATCATAACATCAAATGGTTACTGCAGGTCTAGTAAGGTGAGGAATAACGTGAAGCAAGGGTGGTGTTTCAAATCCTCGAATGCTTTCTATTGTGACTCAAAACACAAAAACATTTCTTTTGTTACACCCCTAATTACTTGACTTAATGGTGAAGAAATATGATAAAACCCCAATAGGAAGCTCCTATAGAAGTTAGGAAGGCCAAAAAATCTATGGAGCTCTATTAGTGTTGTCGAGGATAGAAAATCCAAAGTTACTTGGATCTTGGATAGATAGATAGGCACCCCGTATTCATTCATGATTTATCCCAAATATTGAATTATTTGCATGTCAAATGAACATTTCTCCAAATTGGTGTACAAATTGTGTTGCCACAGGGTGTTGAAGACCTATTGAACATGTTGCAATTATTTTAGCTAGTTTCTACTAAATATGAGGGTGCCATCCAAATATACAACCAAAAAGTATTTTGTGAACAATCACAAGGTATCATCCATCATCCTCATTGATGAAAACTTGACTAAATCGAGCAGGAGGGGGGGTTGAATTAGTTTAGTACATTCATGGACATTGATTTGATTTTCTTTAAACTCATTAATTGAACCACTAAATGAGAAGATTGACACATAATGACCAGCAAATTTAATATGCAAATAACAAGTAATAAGTAACCCAAAAATAGCACATCAACACATAATAGAAACACATATGGATGCCTGATATAAGTGGACACCCATAAAGGGTGAAAACCACAATTTTGTTATTGTTGTGATGCAAAGGCAATCTCCTAATCCCTTATTACATTTGCTTTTTTGTAGGCTTCAACCTATAAGAGGCTAATACCTAAATTTTTCTGTAAGCTACAACATGCAAGGAAGCTCCAATTCCCATTAGCTTTCTACAAGATACAACCCACATGAGGCTTCTACCACAATAGGCTCCAACCTATCATTTATCAAGCTGCAACTTGAAAGGAGACTACAATCCCCTGATACATAAAGAAAATAATGTTCTAGTTAAGTAGTCTGTATATCTGCATACCTCCATCTTTGTCTTTGTTTCTCCACCTCCTCAAATCTAATTCACATAAGCTCTTCTATGTGTCAGTTAATTAATGAAGAATACCTCAATCAACTCTCACATTCTCTCACATTCAAAACTACTTTACGCTTTCTAAAATCACATCTTTTATAAATATAGTTTCCTGGTTGATTTTATTCCACATAAGAATATGAAGTGAACAAGGCTTCACTCTTTTCCTTTCACTCATTCATTTCCAAACTCTTCATATGTTGAAAATAAGAACTCAAATAAGTGCTCAAATATAATTTGTAGCCATCTATAATGATTAAATGCATCAACATCAACATAAATCTAGCATATGCAAGCAACACATTATAACATCATGACACATGTAAACACATTCACTTTATAATGCAAAAAATATGCATGTAACACATGAAATTTGTTGAAAATGCAACAAGATGATGGAGCTTAGTGAAAAGAAGTCGCCTTCACTAAGTGGGCCCGCAGGCTATTTTTGGCGCAAAGTCTATTTTTAGACTATGTCTATTTTTAGACATATGGATCATGGTCTATGAGTTGCAGGATGCTATTTATGGATGATTGGTCATGTTGGTAAAAATAGATGGACCTCTATTTTTAGACATATGGGCGGAGTCTATTTTTAGACTGCCAATCAAAAAAATTAGAACAGTCGAATATTATTAGCTCTTAATAATATTTGGACTATAAACATTATCTTATCCTCGTGCAGCACTTCAGTTCGAGCTACGGATGTGGCACATGCAACTGCCAGAAGGAAATACGCTTTTCCTATGGGTTAGTTGAGCTATTGCATGATGAACTTCAGTTAGAACTCAAGTGATTGAGTTTGGTGGAGTTGATTGAGGAGTTGATGGAGTTGTGTTCAGTTTGACTTAGTTGAACTAGTTGTATTTTAGTCTAACTAACAAATACACTAGTGATGAGTGGTGTGAATTAATTTTTAATTAATTCACTAATTATTAACTCATAAATCAACTAAAGAATACATCAGTTAACTCAGTGCATGGACAGTTCAGTGGAGACAAGTGTTAGAGGTGAGTGAAAGAGCAAGACAGTTGTCAGTTGTGACTATAGTTGTGCATGTGATTTGCACAATCAGTGGATTGAGATTGCCAATGAGGATTGCGTAGTGTTACACAAGGGAAATACGATTTTGGATCAGCCATTCTCATCTATTCTCATGCAAGATTGCATAGTGGAGGTAGGCAAGCAGCAGAGGAGATTTGAGTCAGTGATTGATTCAGATCTGAGCTAGTTTGTGTGTAACGGGTGGAGATAGTAATGAGTACTTGTGAGGAGTATTGTACTATGTATTGTTACATGTTCTCAATCAATATAATATATAGATAGTTGAGGGGTTTTCAGCGGTATGCTTTCCCTAGTACATACTGTGTTGATATGTGTGATTGATGCTTCAATGTGCGCATGCGATTGTTTCTTAATTCCGCAAAATTGATGATCAACGTAGAGGAGGTTCTGTATTATGCATGATTCTGCAAATAGTGTATAATCAGGATAATCTTTGTGAATAAGTGTCATATTATTCAAAATTTCTACATGGTATCAGAGCTCTCTGATTTGTAGAACAGGTTCTACATGATATCAGAGCATAGTTGATCATCAGATCTATTATTCAGAAAGTGTTTACATTTTATTTCTTCAGGCAAAGTCTGTAATCGGGCCAAGTAGACTCTCGATTCATCCTTCTTTTGGAAGGTGAGATATCCGGTGAATGCCGATACAGTCGATCTCTATATGAGAAATACTGTGTTCTCATGAATTTTAGATCATAAGTGGTTGAGTTTTGAGATGGTGGAATTCGAATTTACAGCAGTGTTTTCTTGGTGTCAAAGTTGAAATGTCTTTCAATGAATTATGATTAGAGTATTCCCTTGAGGGCAGCTCGAACTATATTGCATGGAAGGACAGGATGGAGGCGGTGTTAGATGATAATGGGTTGAAGGAGTTCATAGATGCGGATGTCCCAAAACCTACTGATGCTGCTCAATTCAGGGATTGGCAAAAGAAGGCAGCAAAGTATCGAAGGATTCTATCGGAGGGCATGAGGGATCACATTGTGTCTAGCCTCCATGGAAAGGCTTCTCCATACTTGATGTGGAAAGTGTTGACAAATCTATTCCAAAGCAAGAGCGACCAAAGGAAGTTGGTGCTCAAGGATAAACTCAAAAACATAAAGTGTGAGAAAGGCGACAGTATGCCCAAGTATCTCATGAAGTTCACCCAATGCCGCGATGAGCTGGGAAGTGTGGGGGTGACTGTCGATGATGAGGACTTGGTGAGCTTGGCTATCCTTGGTCTTCTGAAGAGTTGGCATTCCTATCAGGACTCTGTTAATGGTCGGGAGAAATTTCCAGGATGGGAGAGACTTTGGTCGGATCTTGTGCAAGAGGAGATCAGGCGAAATACTAGGGTCAGATCTTCATCAAAGGCATCTGATGAAGAAAATCGCGCTTTGGCTGCCAAATCAAAGAAGGGGAAGAACACGAAAGCTTCTCATTCCAGTGCGAAAGGAAATAAGCAGGACATGTCCAAGGTGAAGTGCTTTCACTGTCACCAGCACAGACACTATGCCACAAATTGTCCGCAAAATAAGAAAAATAAGCAAGCTACTGGATCTACAGAGGGAGAGGCGTTAGCCTTGCAGTTTGAGCTGGATTTTTTGTTGATTGCATGCTTGGTATCAAGTGTGATGGGATCGGTATGGTTCTTGGACAGTGGTGCATCTTTTCACATGATAGGAGATCGAGATTTGTTTTCTGATCTGAATGAGAAAGATCTTGGAGTGCACATCGAGATGGGTGATGATGGTAGATACTGTGTGACTGGTATCGGTACCATTTCCTTTGAGAGGGAGTCTGGTAAACCCTTCGTATTGAAGGATGTGATGCATGTTCTAGGATTGAAGAAGAATCTTATCTCTGTGGTGATGTTAGAAGACAAGGGATATGATGTTGTTTTTAGCGAGGGAAAGGCTTTCCTGCGCAGTAAGTCAACTGGAGAAACCCAGAAGATAGGGGTTCGAGTCAAGAAACTTTATTAGTTGCATGTAGATGGCTGTGCAGCAATGGCATGCAAGGTAAAAGGAGTGGTGAGCCGGGATGATGGCGAGCTGTGGCACCAGAGATTGGGCCACCTTCACCATGGAGCCTTGAATATACTGCAGCAGATCTCTACTGGGCTTCCTAAAGGCACTCTTGCATAGTCAGATTAGTGCAAGGGGTGTACCTTAAGAAAATTTGTGAAATCCAACTTTCACGAGAAGGATAGTTGCGCCAGGACGATCCTTGAGAGAATTCACATAGACGTGTGTGGACCTTTCTCAGTAGCTTCGACAGTAAAGCACATGTACTATGTGATCTTTGTTGATGATTTCTCGCGAAAGTGATGGATCTTCTTCATGCAGAAGAAGAGCGAGACATACTCAAAGTTCTGTGAGTTCAAAGCACTGGTCGAGAAGGAATCGGGGAAGAAGGTGAAGGCTCTTAGGAGCGACAATGGTGTGAATTCATCTTTGGCGAGTTCAAGGACTTCTGCAGCGCAGAAGAGATTCGAAGAAATCTCATAACTCCCCATAACCCACAACAGAATGGGGTTGCTGAGCAGAAAAATAGAACGATCATGGGTGCTGCACGAGCGATGTTGCATGATCAGGGCCTACCCCTTCACTTATGGGCGGAGGCATGCAATACTGCAGTATATGTGCAGAACCATTGTCCTCACAAGATGGTTGGCATGAGTACACCCGAGGAGGCTTATTCTGGTAAGAGGCATGATATTTCCCATTTGAGGATTTTTGGTTCTCCTGTTTACATGCATGTGACGAAGGATGTCAGGAAGAAGCTGGAGCCGACTGTAGAGGTTGGGATATTTGTGGGGTACACTGATACACCCCATAACTATCGTGTGTATTTTCCAGACAGTCGCAAGACTGTTGTGCGACGTGATATAAAATTTCAGGAGGAGAAAGCCATGAAGTGTTCGCTTGAGAGGGAGCCACACTTGAATGCAGATTAGGATATATTAGTTCCTAAGGATGAGCTTTAGGATGTGGATCAACCATAAGATGAAGTTCATGGAGTGGAAGAGACCACTCATGCAGCGCCAACCATCAGAGGGCAGATGAGGTGGCACATCCATCAAATGGATGTGAAGACTGCATTCCTTCCTAGAGGTTGGAGGAAGGAGGATGCTACTTCAACGGAGGTAGTGGATGCCACTTTTTATCGACAGTTGGTGGGGTTGCTTATGTATCTGGTCAATACACGACCCGATGTACCACAATCCAGAGATTGGTATAAACAGGAGGATGAGGTGAAGCTATGTGGCTTCACGAATGCATATTGGGTAGGGAGTCCAACGGACGACATTAGTGTTAGATGATCCAAAAATACTTTTTTATCATAGGTTATAAAATTAGAATAAAATTAGAATAAAATAATTATTAATTTAAATTAATAATTATTATTCTAGAATGTTTAATTATTTAATGGAGACTTTTAGAATTAGCATATTTTTGTAACTAGATATGACTCTCCAAATGTGTCATATCTTAGGCTCTATTTTAGGAGATTACTTAGCTAGTTGGTTTGAATATCATTTATTGTAAATGGACACTTTTTATTTAATAAGTGATCCATAATTAGAGGTAGTTAGGACATGGAGCTTATAAATAGCTCATTGCAAGAGTGTTTGTGTTGTTTGGGTGTAAGCTCTTGCAAATCAATTATGTAATTATTTTTTTCTGATTAATAAAATTATGTGTCTGAGGACACTTCTGCCATTATCTCCTTTGGTTTGGCTTTCCTCTATCATATTAGTTGTTGATACCTAATTTTCTTCAAACGCTATTATTGTTAAGTTGGCCACTGAATCATCATTTGGAATGTCCATTGTTTGGATTGCATCATGTGCATATGTTTTAACTTCTCTAGACTCATCTTCTTCCTTGCTTGTGATATTGACTAGATCAGTGTTTATTCTCTTATCTTCAACTTGAACTGAAACGATTGACGACTTCAGTACTTCACTTTGAAGTTGTTCTACCTTGTCATTCAGTGATATTTTGTCATTTTTAAGTTTTTTTATTTGTGTAAGTAGAGTTTGGTTATGATTCCTTAAATGTACAAGCTCATCCTTTTCTAAATTTCCGACTTTATTCTTAGTAGCTTCATCATCTTTTAAACTTTTGATTTGTTCTAATAATCTCTGATTAAGGCTTTTAAAACGTAAATTTTCCTCTTCTTTCTTTGATAAATTTCCGTTGTATTTTTTGTCAAAACCTTTTTTTTCTTGTTCTAACTTGTGCTTCTTAGTTTTATACTTTTTGACTTGTGCAAGAAGTTTCTCATTGTGGTTTCTTAGATGCAAAATTTCTTCGTTGCATTCTGTTGATTTTGCATGAAACCATTCTGTGAGATCTTTACATCTCTTCTTTGAGGCTTCACTCTTTTGTTGAAGTTTCCTGACCTCTTCCTTTAATAGTTTATTTACATTTACTCATTTTCTTGATGTTCTTCTATATTAAATAGTCTTCCACACCTTGGACAATTTAAATCACAATTTTTTTTAATATATGTATATCCAATTACGTTTTGAGAAGATGAACATTTAGTCCAAAATAGTAATTCTTGTGTGGAACCCATTTTGACTTCTTTCTTTGCTTTGTCGAGATGAACTTAGGGGTTATGTAATGGGCTTTTTTTTCTTTTTTTCTTTTTTTTTGTTATAATAATTTCTTTATTTATTTTTATGTTTCGATTTATTTTTTATATTTGGTTGTCGTATATATATATATATATATGATAATAATAATAATAATAATATTATTATTATTATTGTATTTATATATATATATATATGATATAATATAATTATATTTATTATTATTATTATTGTTATTTATTTTTTTATTATAATATAGTTTATGTTTTAATAAATATCAAAACTAATTAAGTTATATAATATAGTTTAAAGTTAGATTAATTCACAGATCTTCGGTGGTCAACGGCCATGGTCACGACGAATCGGGAAGGGTGGCTGGATGGTTTTGTACACTAGATTGACCAGCCTCCTTTTGATGCAGCGATGACACTAGAGTCAAAACGCAAGTGGGCAGGGTGGTCGGAGCAGGAGGGGCGATGTTGACAGCGACTGACAGCGAAACATAGGAATGGGTAGGGATGGAGGATCGCCGGTTTTATTCGCCTGTGCCTGAAATTCCTTTGCGTTTACTGTTGTTGGAAGCAATCGTGACGACTGCTACAGGTGGATGCAATGTGGCAACAGGTGAGAGGGCGGCTAAGTGATGGTGGCAGTGGGTGCTCACAAAGGAGTGAACTAAATTTTGGCAGCGGCAGACTATGGAACAGACGGCGCAGAGGCAAGGTTTCGAGAAGATGTTGACACAGTGCAGGGAGCAGCTGGGGGGTCGCATGCCGGGAGCAGCGGGGGAGTCGCGTTTGATCAAGTTGCAGTGGGTCGAGGAGATACGGGCATCGACCATCGAGAGCACATATGTTTCGATTGGGAATGTGGCAAATTCGCGATGGGAGCAAGTCGGAACAGGATTCCGGCTGGTTGATGGGTTGGTCGACAAGCAATGGCGTGGGGAGGTAAGTTTTGATTTCTCGTTGTTGTTTTTATTTATTATTATTTTTATTTTTTTTGTCACTGTAATGCAGCGTATGTTGTTTTATTTTTATTTTTTTTATTGTATACATATATATTTTTTATTTTTATTTTTTCAACCCTTTTTTCCTAATATAATTTTCTCATTTTTTCTTCTTTACTATATACCTAACTTTTTATAACTTTTAATAAAAAAAAAAATATTTTTTATTTTTAATATGGCCGCCTCTGACAAATCAACGATGGAGAAACTCCCAAATTGCAGCGAAACGCTTGAAAAGAGTTGATGCCAAGGGCCTGGATCGAACAGCGTGGCTCAGTGTAGCGGTGAAGCAGCCAGAGGATGAACTGCTCCGATACCAATGAAGCAAACAAAAGTCCTTCTATAGATTAATTACTCCAAAAGACTTGGAATATAAAGATATCCATGAGGATACAAATATTATATATTAAATGTATGAATAAGAATGATTACAATTGAGAATGAGGGTCTTGTATATATAGCCAAGTAAGTACCCTTTCATGAACAGGCATGTCTCTAAGAAATGCCTTTTCATTGTTAACTAACTAATCATTAGTTAATTATTTATTGTTTATTATATTTATATTTATATTTACATTTATTATTTTATTATGAATTATATTCATAACAGACTCATTATATTGATTATTCTGCCCTCTTGAGAGGCTTATTTTTATGTTATTGAGCTATCTTGGTGGGCTTGTCACCAAGTGATGTTATTGCACATTATTTTATTATTTGGGGCTCAATTAGGCCTAATTAGGGAATTTGAACTCTTTAGAGATCATATAAATTTATGAGAGGTGATTCATTTCTCTCATCATCACTTGGATTTGCATTAGTATCTCTTGAGAGATTTTCGCACTTTTTGCTGGGATTACTTTTTGGAGCTTTCTTGAAGTTGATGCACTATGATGTTTGGATTTTCACTATTGTCTTTGTAGCTTCTTTCTAATGCGAAATTGACGAATGGATATAATCTCTCTCTCTCATGTAAGTAGAATTTTTTATGTTATTCTTGTTATCTTATGTTGAAAAATGTGTAGCTAGGTTCGGTTTTCATAAGAATGAAATGTATTCTTGTAAATTATAAAATGAAAAAGAAATTATTATTTTTGGAGCATGGGTTTCATGCTCAAGTTCTTTTATTTTATACATAAAGCACCCATTGAGTGTTTCTAGGGTTTGTCCTAGGTCTAAGAGTCATTGTCATATATTGAAGACCCCAATGGGCACATTGTATCTTGTAAAGAAAAATTATTTTTGTCTTTAAAGTGTCGAAATGCCCTCCAAGATCAAGTTGGCCTAGGAGCTGTCAAGTCGGCCTAATTGAAGAGCCACGTCTATTGCTTGAAGAGGCCTATATAAAGAGAGGAACTCGTCCTCCAAAGGATCACTCACTCATCTGTCATTCTATGCGAAGAAGAGGACGAAGAAGAGGTCAAAGAAGAAGGACAAAGACGAGGTCGAACAAAGTCGAAGTGTTTGGGCTAGTTCTCTCTCCTGTTGAGAATTTAAGGGTATTTTATTTATTACAAATTCTCTTACTTGATTACTACTTGTGTACATCTTCTTCTATTATTTTAGATCCTTAATATTGTGTGTGTTCAGTACATCAAATAGCAACCAAAACAATAAGACAGTGACACAATGTTTAGGCTTTTAAGCCAGGGCTAAAACCTCTCTTCTTGAGAGGAAAACCCTTCAATCTCTTCTTATAGATTTTTAGTTGACGAATACCAAGACCCTTGACAAAATTGACACAAGATTACCTCCAAGATGTTTGTCACTATCCTCTGCGCTGTGTGGCCTACAATCCATAGTCTTGATATCGCTGTCCTCCTTCAGTTCTCCGTCTCCTTGTTTCTTCGCTGTCTAGTCACAGTCCTCGGCTCCTTCTTTCTTCGGCTGCCACAGATCTTCGCTCAGAAATAAGTTGCTTCATTTATGTCACTATCTTTAAGACAATCCTTCATGCTCTTTGTTTAAGATAATGATGAGACAGCCCACCACTGAGGGCTATACTGAACACAGTCACTGTATATATATATATATATATATATATAGTCCTTCAATGGTAATGTTCAGACTTCCGAGAGTTATCACTGTATAAACCTCCGAGATAGACTTTCGAGAGTTTGATATTACCCTCGATAACTTCACCGAGATATCATTGTGTATGTGTACAATCTTCGTTGACTATCATGAATGATCTGAAGACTTGTTCATTGACTCAACGTCACTCCTTATATATATGGATCATCTATGATACAATAGGCCGACATGAGTGCCTTAAAGGTAGGCCAACATATCATCAAGGAGATCACTGTCTTTTGTAGAGCCGACTTGCACAAGGATAGTGATACTTGTTCTTGGAGCGTAATCTTTTGACCTTATGACTTTTATAATACTTAAGATGAGACATAAAATCCTAAAGACATCAAGAAGAAGTCTTTGACCTATGGTAAACACATCTTACTCATGAAACCCATGATGCAAGGAATAATAATTTTTCTTTTACATAATATTATAATTACAAGTCATAATGAAAACCGAACCTAGTAATCCCCAAGGGAATATATTAGCCAAATGTGAAAGACCCAAAAATTGTTTCCATGCAACAACCAACCATGAGCTTTCACAGAGGAGGCGACGAGAGCTCCGAAACCCTAGCCATGGCGGAACCCTAGGTTGACAGGGAAACTGAACCGGTTTCCTAACAGCGACAATAGAGTTTGGATATATGCGGGAGGTATATCACGTGAGCCTGACCGCAGTTATATGCGTTTAATATTGTTTTTGGACCTCAAACTACAGGCTTGTCGGGTTACTGTCTCTTATTTGTGGAATACCGTCCGTTTTGGGTTTGAACATCATTTTCTTCGTTGTCTACTATCCCCTGGTTATACGGCGGTCAGTTTTTATTGTCGGTTAACATGGTCGAAGAAGACCTCGTGGATTACGAGGAGAACCCCATGCCAGAACAGGAGATTTGGGCTCATCAAGCTGGCCCGGACATGGACCCCTGGCAGAATAAATCGCTCCGGTCGACAGCTGCTTTTCAAACACCGCAACACCCGCCCTCCACCGGTAAACGACACCCTACTGCTGTCAATGTTAATGACTTACCCAGTTTGGAATGCCCTCCCCTCTCCCCGGCCACTCTGAATCTGCTCGGTTCTAGTCTTCAGGCATCGCTGTCTTTTGACTCTCCCTTGACACATCCCCTGCACTCTTTGCCACTGAACCCCCCATCCTACTCCTTGGCTCCAACTGGTCCTTCAAACCTCCCGCACCCTGCTCAGTGCTTCGTACATTCGGGATCGTGTAGCTACAACCCTCACTCCCCCATCAAATCCAGTTGTTTTAGTTCTCCTATCCAAAACCCTAGGTCTGCAATATCTGCCCAGCAAGGCTCCTCGGAAGCGTGCAAAAGTTTGCTCAGAGAACATCCCACGGGTCGTCGCACAGACAAACCCAAAAAGGGCCGGTGCCTCAGAGCAATGGACACTGACATAAATTTGACCTTTGGAGAAGATGTCCCAATGGCAGACGTTATGGACATGGCGAGGAAAGTTCTTGTTGGTCGTGTACGAGGCAGGAACTATACAGTGGAGCATCTGCGTCAATGGACCATGGAGATTTGGGGTTCTCTGTTGAAAGAACTTCCAGTGATTAGGGTTTTGGCCAGAGGCTGGTTTTCCCTCTGCTTTCATAGGGAGGAGTATACGGACTAGATATTATCACGCTACTGGCATATTGAGCTTGCTCCTGTACTGCTAAAGAGATGGGATCCACTCTTCGACCCAGAGCGTGAACAGTTGGGAGCAGGGCCTATTTGGGTCAGACTACCAAGTTTGCCCATGCAGTTCTGGACTCCTCAGGTTTTAAAATGTATTGGAGATGCACTGGGGACATACCTTGAGGACAACCAGTCCTCTGAAAAGACCGGCATAATGACTATGGCAAGGATTTTGGTACACCTTGACACCAAGGAGGGGCTTGAAGAAAAAAATCGCACTTCATAGGAGACATTTTTCGCACAAACAACTCCTGGACTATGAAGTAGTCCTATTTAGATGTAGGAAGTGCCACAAAGTGGGTCACCTATACAAGGATTGTCCACTGCTCTCTTCGGTGTCTTCAAAGACCTCTTAGGGGACCAAACATCATATTTCAGAAGAGCTAAATAAGGGAGACCAGCAACAAGGACAGGCACCTCCTGAGGCTGCGGCGGGCGCTACACAAAAGGAAAAAAATCGACGTAGGGCTCCGACCTCTCCTCCTCGGACACGCTCCAAATCTGCTGCGGAAGTGCCTCCTCTACTGGGTAATGGTACTATCCCCATAACTTTTGTTCATTTATCAGATGTTATGTTTTCTGCTCTGTTTTCATCTTTGCACCCCCTTGCCTCTGCTCCTTGCTTTATCCCTACCATCCCTTGCTCCATATCTCCTCCTCCCCCCACTTTCTCCACTACACCTACCTCCCACAGGGATTTTTCCACTCCTCCCTCTCATACATCCTCCCCATCTGGGACGGGATCCCATCCCTACAACCTCAGATGCAGATGTCGACAATTATCTACACAATTTGGTTTGGGCCACTCCCCCGGAAAGACCAAAAAAAATAAACCTACTAGAGGTCGACCTTCCAGGATCAAAACAGCCATCAAGACGGCAGTGGCTGATGTAGCGAGGGGACATCAATACACCATTGAAAGGGCACTTAGAGCAATTGAGCCCTACATCCCTGTCTCCCCATGATTTGGTTCTCCTACAACTACAGGGGATTAGCCAACCCTACAAAGAGATTGGCTCTAAAACGACTTTTACATAGTTCCAATTTTGACATCCTCTTCCCACAGGAAACCCTCGGCTCATCTGACATCATTACCAGAACCCTCCAATCTATCCTTCCGGGTTGGGTTTTTCAGGGTATGGATGCTATTGGCAGATCCGGAGGCCTTTCTATAGGAATAAACCCTAAACCTGTTAAGCTTATTTCCTCCTGGGGCGGTTTGGGTTTCATGGGTATGGACATTTATGTGAGTGAGCTCGAGTTCCAATTAAAAGTGATAAACATATATGCCCCTAATCATAACAGAATGGATTTTTGGCACAAATTGATGGATCACAATCTCGTCACAAGCAACACCATTATTGGGGGTGATTTAAATTTTTCTCTGGGCTTGGAGGAATCTTGGGGACATCACACCCAGATTGACCCTATATCGGACTAGATGAGCACTCTGCTGGAAACCTTTAAACTTGTTGATGTTCCTATGAACAAGAAATTGCCCACATGGCATAACAGGAGGATGGGTGAAGCTGCTCTGGGTCAGAGACTGGACTGTTTTATGATACATGAAGATCTTCTACGTACCCTACCCTTACACAGACAATGGGTTGGTACTGGAGGATCTTCTGATCACCTCCCCATATATCTACAAATCTCTGAACTCTCAAAAAAGCCTCGTGCTCCCTTCAAATTCTTTACTGGACACCTAAAAGACCCAAATTTCCTCAATCTGGTAACTGAATTCTGGAGAGTACAACCCCCTCTTAGGGAGCAAAGAATGGCAACTGATTTCTATGTTCGACTTAAAAAACTCAGGACTATGACAGAGGCATGGTCAAGGCAGAAGAAATTGAGAGATGAACAGAACCTAAAGGACATTGAATTACAGATAACCCAGCTCACGGATGAAAAGGGGCTTGGATACTTAACGGATGACACTAAACTCCAACTGATAAGTATGGTAAAACAAAAGGCAAAGATTCTACTTGAAAAGGAAGAACAGTGGAGGCTGAAAAGCAGGGCTATTTGGCTACAAGCGGGAGATGGAAATACTACGTTTTTCCACAATTTTGCCAATGGTAGGAAGGCCTCCAACACCATTTGGCAGCTGCCCTTGACATAGACGCCTGGGCCTCTACTCACCCTCAATTAGCCAAGTTGGGGAATACCCATTTCAAAAGTCAATTTACTGCGCCGGTAGCCATCACCCTCCCGAACATTATAAACCTGGCTGGCCACTTCCCTAGGTTTGTGGAACCGGAAGATGCAGAGGATCTGATACAACCTGTCACCATGAAGGAACTAGAAGGAACACTTAAATGGTTCAAAAAGGACAAGAGTCCTGGCCCGAATGGATGACCGGTTGAATTCTACACAGCTTTTCTGGAGCTTTTGGGGCAGCACCTACTAGCGGTCATTGAAGAGAGTAGAACTACAGGACACATCCACCCGCCCATCAATTTCACATATTTGGCTTTGATCCCTAAGACAAATTCACCAGCTTCTTTTAACGATTTCCCCCCCATATCCCTTTGCAACTGTCTGTATAAAATTATTTCCAAAATTATAGCCAACCGTATCAAGCCCATTTTATCCAACCATATCTCTCAAGAGCAATTTGCTTTCCTCCACCATAGACATATTCAGGATGCCATTGGCTCAGCCCAAGAAGCCCTTCACTCCATTAAGCACAAAAATCTCAAGGGACTTACTCTCAAAATTGATCTATCAAAGGCTTTTGACAAAGTGAATTGGCTTTACATCAAGATGATTATCACTCACTTGGGGTTTCCCCCAGCTCTTATCAACTGGATCATGGGATGTATCTCCTCTGTATCGTTTGCCATACTTATCAATGGATCTGCAACTTCATCCTTTAATATTGATAGAGGGATAAGGCAAGGATGCTCCTTATCACCACTACTATTCCTATTAGTTATGGAAGGATTGAGCCGGCTAATTGATTCAGAAAAAAGAAGAGGGGGCCTCAGAGGCCTAAAAATTATGGACCACTACTATCTGACACATCTACTATTTGTAGATGACATATTGATATTCTTGAATGGTAGTGTTCTGGACACCACTTCAATGTATGAGATACTAAACCTCTTCAACAGAGCAACGGGAATGGAAATTAACAGAGATAAATCCACCATCTCACTATTTGATTGTACACAACAGGAATCACAACTAGCCATACAAAAATTTCCATTTCAAGTTTCTGAACCAATGGAAGGGCTCAAATATCTGGGTTTCAGGCTAAAACCAGATGGGTACAAAATTGCTAATTGGACCTGGCTTATCACAAAAGTGGAGAAGAGAATAAACTGTTGGTGTCACAACTTCCTCTCTAGGGCAGGCAGACTTATTTTGATCAAATCAATCCTTGAAGCCACCCCGCTTTACTGAATGTCACTGGCCTGGATACCAAGAGGGATCCGTCACAGAATTCAACAAATCTGTTGCAAATTTATTTGGAATGGAAGAAAAAATTTCTTTGGAATGGAAGAAAGGAGGGCAAACCTTTTGCCTGGGTGAAATGGACCAAAATTGCTACTCCAAAGAAGTGGGGAGGTTGGGGTCTCAAACTACTTCCTGCCTTTGCACAAGCTTTGGCTGCAAAACAGAGTTGGTTACTACTAAAGCAAAATAGTCTATGGACTGAGATTATCCTTCATAAATATATCTGACCATCTACTATTATAGACTGGATTAGAAGTCCAACATGGAACAGAAAAGGTATTTCGGAGATTTGGAGGGCCATACTAAATTCACTTCCCATTATCAAGGATGGACTGTTATGGAAAATTGGAAATGGAGCCTCAATCCGCATTGGAATTGATCCATGGATTAGCTGTGGAAATTCCCATCAACTACCAATTGGACTGATAACTCACTTAAACAGCAGAGGCATCAAGTATATTGATCAGATAGGTGATCAAGAAAATTCTACTTTTCATACACAAGCATGGCTGACTGAGCAGAACTGGAACATACCACATCAATGGAGCAGAACTTGGCAAAACTATATCCAGGCACTCACATAATCACATGTTAGATTAAAGAATGAAGAGGATGAACTCATATGGGCACTCAAAATCTGGAAAATACTCCTCGCAGGGCTATGATACCATCATTGCAGATAAAAAACCGAAGGCCTTAAGGAGCTGGTGGGTATCAATATGGAAATTAAAAGCTCCATTGCGCACCAAACTGTTGATGTGGAATATATTAGAGAATAAGATCCCCACTGGAACCTATTTAAGAAAGAGGGCATTTTTTGGACCTACCTCGTGTGTCCTTTGTCTACAGGAGGAGGAATCGACCCAGCATCTTTTTCTCTCATGTCCGACCACCAGGAACATTTGGACTCAAGTCCTACAAACTCTAAACCTGAATATGAGTTGGCAGGGCGCAGATATTAAAACAGCATGGGATAACTGGTGGGGTACTACTGTTGTGGAAAAAACAAGAAACCTCCCCCTTCTGGTCTCATGGCACATATGGCTCAAGCGAAACATCAAAATATTTGAAGACAAACTGGTAAACTGGAACCTGCTCCCTCCGAAAATCTACGCTGCGTTTGAAGAACTGCCAAATGATGAATACCAAAAGAGACCTAGGATAAAAGATAAACAAAACTATACCTTGGGCCTATTTTGATGGTGTTGCCCAACAGCATGGCTGTGGGGGAGGCATATGTTTTTACCTATCAGATTCACACTTTTTCCAGATTACTATGGGATTGGGACCGGGCACAAATAATCATGCTGAATTGATATCTCTACGCCACCTGATATACTTTGCCATTCTGAAACAATGCAGAAATATTCAAATATTTGGGGCCTCAAAGAATGTGACTGATTGGTTTAACAACAAAGTTGTTTGTAATGCTTACACTTTGAGATCTATTATGGAAGAAATTGTTTTTTTTTCAAAACATTCTTTGATCAGATTCATGTTTCTCATATCTACAGGGAAAGAAATGAAACTGCAGACAAGTTATCGAAAGAAGCGACGCATCATCCTCTAGGAGAGTGGATGATCGCTAAGCATACACCTGTAGGAATCTATCACTTCTTCCATAGACCATACATCGATGGGAGACTACAGGGGGGCAACAGTCCCTAATTATCTTTGCATTCTTGATATAGAAATTTTTTGAAATTTTGATACAGCTTCTTATTAGTATTTATGAGAAAATGTTTTTTGTAAATCTGGACAACATATACACACCCGTGTGGGTGAATTTTTGCAACTTTTTATTGATGGTCTTGAACCAGTACAGTATACCCTTTTGGGTTTCTTTGTAAATATTAGCTTAAAACAGATAGACAACCACGTTTACAGCATATGCCTTCGAGCATCTACAGCATGTAATTTCACCAATGAAATTATGAATTTTCTTTTACGGAAAAATTAAAAATTAAAAATTAAGAAAAAAAAACCGAACCTAGTTACATTTTCTTCAACATCTCCCATGTGCTAGACAAAGCTAGGGTTTCTGCGCAAGGGTTGCTTCTAGTTCAATCTTGGAAGGAAGAGAGGAAAGAAGGCAAGCGAAGGTCACTAAGGGTATCTCTCTAGCCCTAAATCACAAGGAAAGGCAAGCGAAGGGAAGAAGAGGCTCTAAGAAGAAGATCGAAGCCTTCATGGCAGCTGCAGTGGTCGGGCAGACAAAATTTCAGATCTGCAGTAGGAGGTCCAAGTTCTTGCAACAGGAGGCCGAGTTGGTGGTTGATCTTGATCTTGGAGGGTATTTGTCTGAGTCACAAGGTCTTGGTATTCATCAATTGAAGGATCTATAAGAAGAGATTTAAGGGTTTCCCCCTCAAGGGGAGGGGTTTTGGTCCTGGCTTGTAGCCTATATATTGTGTCACTATTCTTATCGTTTTGGTAGTTGCTTAAAGTATCTCACATTATAATAATAATGAACAAAGCTAATAAGGAAAAAGGTAACACAAACAGTTATCAAGTTAAAGAGAATTAACATATTCATTGCCCTATTGAATTCTCAACATGGTATCAAAGCTAAGGTTAGCAAAAGGCATCATGAAGATCTCCTCTACAATGAAGAAGTTTATCAAGAAAGCATGGAATCTCTTATTTTCTTCAAAGAAGGTATCAATCAAGGAAAAGGATGAAGGTCTCTTCTCAGCTCTCTCTCTGGCACATTCTAAGATGAAGACATTTGGGTAATTGATAGTGGTGCATCAAGACACATGGCTGGCCATTCCAAACAATTGAAGACCTTATCAAAAGGAAATCCACTTATTCAATGGAACTTGGAGATAACAAGAGCTATCCCGTAAAGGGTATTGGATCGATCTCTATAACGCTGGAGAATGGAAGCAACATCCTCCTCAACAACATTCTATTTGTTCCAGGTTTGCATAAAAACTTACTTTCCATTTCAAGCTTAGAAGATAAGGGTGATAGAGTAGCTTTCATTGATGGAAGGGTTGTTGTATGGAGTAAAGACTCAAGTATAGAACAAGCTAAAGTCCTTGGCATTCGAGAAGGACGACTCTACGGACTGATATCTCCTGTGGCCCAAGCCCTAGTTCACATTGAAATTAGCCTGTGTGAACTCTAGCATAGAAGATTTGGTCATCTACATTTCAAGCTCCTTCCAACTCTAACTTCCATAGTAGATGGAATACCTGAACTGAAGGAAGATCATGAAGGAGTATGTAAGGGATGTGCATTGGGTAAGAATACCAAGAGACCATTTGGAAGCAGTGCTTCACGGTCAAAAGAAATCTTGTATCTCATTCACTCGAATTGATGTGGCCCTATGACTCCTAAATCACTTGGAGGTCATCTATATTATGTCACATTTATAGATGATCATTCAAGAAAGACTTGGGTTTACTTAATGAAAACCAAGGACGAAGTATTTACAAAATTTCAAGAATTCAAAGCTGAAGTGGAGAACCTTACAGAAAGAAAAAAAAAGATACTAAGATTTGATAATGGAGGAGAATATACATCCAAAGAGATTATCGCATTCTGTAAGGAGTCTGGGATTAAGAGGGAGTTGATAGTCCCATATAATCCCGAGCAAAATGGAGTTGCAAAATGGAAGAATAGATCCATTGAAGAAAGTGTAAAAGCAATGTTACACGATCGGGATCTACCTAAGTTTCTGTGGGGAGAAGCCACGAAGACAATTGTTTACATTCAAAATCAACGTCCCCACAAGTCCCTAGACAACAAAACTCTAGAGGAAGTGTTCACTGGAAAGAATCCATCTGTAGATCATCTCTGGATCTTTGGGTGTCTTATATATATCCATATACCAAAGGACAAAAGAAAGAAGCTGGATTCATTAGGCATGAAGGCAACAATTGTTGGGTAGAGCAACTCATCGAAAGCCTATAGGATCTACATAAAGGAAGGACATCACATAGAAGTCAATCGAGATGTCATATTTGATGAAAGCATAGCATTCAAGAAATCAAAGTAACTTTCCATAGACTCTGATGATGAAGAACTTCCAATATTTGAGGAAGAAGTTGATAAGGGAGAAGAAGAATCATGTCATGAAGAAGAAGGTCCTAGTGAGCCTGTTCAACCTGTGGTCATCCCTGAAACAAGGAAAAGACCTAATTGGTTGAAATCTACACTACTTGATGCAGAAGGTCATGGGGCAGCAAAAGGCTCATTTAGAGAAAGCAAGAAACCCAAGAGATATTCTGGGTACACTGCATACATGACAAAACTAATAGAAGTAGAACCATCCACTTTTGTAAATAATCAAGAATGGAAAGATGCCATGAATGAAGAGTATCAATCTATAATGAAGAATGGAGTTTGGGAGATCATACCTAGGCCCAAAGAAAAATCTGTGGTAATTTTCAAGTGGATCTATAAGATCAAACATGCAGCAGATGGAAGTATAGATAAATATAAGGCAAGATTTGTGGCTAGGGGTTTCTCTCAACTAGAAGGCATCGACTACAAAGAGACATTTGCTCCAACAGCAAGATATACAACGATTCGTTCATTAATCTCTCTGGCAGCGTCGATGGGATGGAACATCCACCAAATGGATGTCAAGACTGCTTTTCTGAATGGTACAATAGATGAAGAAGTCTATATAGAGAAACCCTTGGGATTCGAAGTTAAAGAGAGGAAGGCATATGTTTGCATATTGAAGAAAGCATTATCTGGCCTCAAGCAAGCATCAAGGGCATGGTATGCTAGAATGGATGCATACCTGCAAAGAATAGGCTTCACAAAAAGTTTTCTTGATTCGAACCTTTATATCAAGGTTGTAGATGGAGAACCTGTAATCATTCTTCTATATATAAATGATCTTCTCTTAACAGGTGTAGAAGGTCAAATTTAAGAAGCAACTAGCAGCAGAATTTGACATGAAGGATCTTGGGTTGATGCATTATTATTTGGGACTATTAGTCTGGCAAGGACCTGATGAAGTTTATTTAGGTCAAGGAAAGTATGTGATCAAAATGTTGAAGAGATTTGACATGATGGACTGCAAACCTATGACCACTCCAATGATCACAAACTTGAAGAGAATAAGGAGTTCTGAATCAAGCCTTGTGGATCCTTTTAAGTATATACATTGTACAACTTATTGGCTCACTGATGTACTTGGTGAATACTCAACCAAACATATGCTTTGCAATAAATATTTTCAGTCAATTCCAAGTGGAGCCAAAGCATGATCATTGGATAGCAGCAAAACATATTCTAAGATATCTAGGAGGAACCATCCACTGTTGTCTGAAGTATGATAGAAGGAATGATGTCCAACTGATTGGATATACAAATTCTGCCTGGGGAGGCAGTGAGCAAGATGGAAGGAGCACTACAAGAGGATGTTTCAGTTTGGGATCCTCCATGGTCTCATGGATGAGAAAAAAGCAAGACACAGTTGCTTTGAGTAGTGTTGAGGCTGAATATGTTGCAGCCTGTGAAGTAAGCAAAGAAGTAGTATGGTTGAGGAAGTTGTTATCCGACCTGTTTGAAGGACCGATGAACCCTACAGTGATACTTTGTGATAACACTAGTTGTATACGTTTGTCTGAAGATACAGTGTTTCATGGAAAGACAAAGCATATAAACAACAAGTATCACTATATTCGAGAGCTAATGCAAAATGGTGTGCTACAGCGACAGTATATCTCCACTGATCAGCAAGTAGCTGGCATATTGACAAAATCACTTCCGAACAAGAAGCTTGTGTACTTGAGAGACAAGCTTGGTTTGGTTGATGTATCCTCCCTAATTGAAAGGGAGAGATAGACACTACATTTTGGTCTTCACTTGGGATTGGGTAACCATCTGGCACTCTATACTCTTTAAGAATGTGGTAGGGAATTCAAGACGAGTAGTCGTGGACCGATATTCTTTGAGGACTAGTTATCCAAGATAAGAATAGTCCAAAGAAGTGTTGATTTTTTGTAGCATCGGATGTGCTCTAGCCATGAAATTTGGTAGAGAGGCTAAGGCACATGAGATCTCCAAGACCCCGAAATCATTTGGAGAAATTCCACCGGGATGAAGAGATATTAAAATAATTAATATTTTTAATGGGTCCTAAGCCTAAACTTACGAAAATAAAAATATTAATGTGTTTTAATATAAAATGGGTGAGAAAGTTATAAGTGACGAGGATCAAACCACTTCTAATCTTAGTCGTTGATTAGAGACTTAATCTCGGCCGTTGATTCGTCAACAGGAAAAGTATAAGAGAAGACTTGAGGGTCAGTTGGAGATACACCAAGTTGATCAAAAATTTGATTTTCTAGGGCAGGGTTTGCTGAGAAATTGAGTTAGTGATTTGTTTCAGCAAGGGGCAGTTCAGCAGAAGGTCGAGAATACATATCAAAGAGGCGGAGAAAGTGTCGCAGAGATAGCACAGAGCCTTGGAAGGCTAACACAGAGGCAGCCAAGACTAAAACAGAAGTTGAGGAGGCCAACGCAGGTGACGCAGAGGGCCAAGAGGCTAACGCAGAAGCAGTAGAGGCTAGCAGAGCTGACGTTGGGCTAAAGAGGTAGAGCTGAGGAATTTTCGTGGGGCAGACTAGGAGCTGAGAGGTAGACACAGAGCAGAAGAGGGTGACACAGGCCCTGGAGGGTGACGTAGTTCTAGAGAGAAGCTTGGAGCAGCTTTCGTTGTCCAGCTAAGGAACTGTCAAAGTTGCTATGGTATCAATCATCCGATTGTCGATCAGCCAAAATATCTGTCTCCAAAAAGAGGTACTTCTGCCAAGGAAATTCTTTGAAGGGTGAGCCAATTCTCGCACCCTAGTTGTATTCAGAAAACTACATAATAATAAAACCCTCATATCTGTTGCACCGTTTTACTGCATTGGGTTTTTCCGGGGACGATTGTCCAAAAATAATGGTGTCCATTGTGTGATTGTCTCAGTGATTTCAGTTGTTGATCTGTATATGCATTAAGGTTGCATTTGTGTTTATTTTGGTATTTATATTTATAAATAGCTTGTTAATGGAAAGAACAAGTAGGAGATAATAAACCAGATAATGCAGTAGGGATTTATGATGTGTTAAATGCAGAAATTTCAACAAGAAGGTCATACTCGGTGAACACCAGGGTGGAGCATGTACCTTGAGAGACAGTGATGATGGTGTCTATATATCATTAGTCTCGCCAGCATTGTGCTTTGACCTTGTGGAGAGATAGAGTTGTTAGTCAAGGCCTTGCTATGTGACAATGCTAGTTAATATGATGCTAAACAAATGGGTTACCAATCCAACTCTTTTTATGAGATCTCTTCAAATTGAGAATGACAATGTACCTCTTTTGAATACCTCCCTAGTTAAGAGGGAGTGTTGTAAAATGTTTGTTGACACCTAATCCTCACGATTGGGTGAATTCATGTAAATAATTAAATTAGGAATGTAAACAGTCATCAGGAGATGAACTGAACAGTCACACCCATTTGTATATAACAATAAGAGACCTTATGGAATAAATGAATCAGTTTTTCTGCCAAATGGAGTTACTGCTTGGACTGACATGGTATCAGAGCCAGCTCTTTTTTAGCTCTCATGCTCCTTGTAACTCCTCTGTTTGTCTGCCATATTCCTTTTACCTGGCTCTCTGTCAGCTAGAAGGTGTCTGTCCATGAATGTTTGTCTGTTTGCCATATTCCATTTATAAAACTTGCGCCCTGCTCTTCTGAAGCGCTGTCCATACTGTCCAGAAAGAAGCGTTGTACGTTAAAAAAAAAATTGTGAATGGCCCTGACATCCTGACCTGGTTTGAAACGTTTGCGCTGTCATACTGTAAATAATTGGACGTTGGTCATCCTGACCTATTTTGAAACGTTTGAGCGCTGCTTGACATTGAACGCTATGTTCATTCCATTATACCCTTCAAAGAACACTCTCCCCGCAAGTGAACAGGAGGTCGTTCCTTTTACTATTATCCACATCTTCTAACAGTACCGACGTGAAGACAGAAGTCTTGTTTTGGATGCTGAAAACCATGATGCCTGGCGCCGTCTGATGCTGGAAACCACGATGCTCCGATGTCGTTCCTTGAAGAATTTACATACAAGAAGTCCCCGAATGTGACAAGCGCCCCGCTGTTTTCCACGACTTCTTGCTGACTGTTGCATGAACAGTAAGCGGACATGTTGCTGACTGTTGGTATATTTGAACGCTGGTTATGATCGCTGTCTGTCATGGTATATTTGAACGCTGGTCATAGTCTATTTGAACGCTCTGTCATGGTATATTTGAACGCTGACTATTATAATATTTGAACGTTGCCTGATATATCCTTTCAAATAATATTTGAACGCTGCCTAATATATCCTTTCAAATAATATTTGAACGTTGCCTGATATATCCTTTCAAATAATTAAAACGCCAGCTTTGGTATCTGGAAATGTTGGTGGCAGACTTGCTTGCGGGGTTGTCGGTCTTCAAGGATGAATATGAGCAGTTGGTTATTTATAGGTTGGCTTTTTTAAAGTATGAATAGGTGTATCTATTACTTGTCGCTTTAGTTTGCATTATTATGCGAAAAGGATACAGCAGTAAGCCAGATACAAACATTTGGAAGGTGGTTATTAGGTGAACCTAAGAATAAATTGAGTACGCTGTGCTACATAAGGATTTTGTATGTAATAGTTTTGATGATGTTCTACAAACCTATTTAATCTAATGGGTGGCCTAACAGTTGAAAGCATACATTTGAACGAAAAGAAAATAAAATAAATTTTGTAGCAGAATATTTGGTGGAGGCAGAACATCCATAATGCGTTGAGCCCTTTTTAAAAGAGGTCGTATACTGCATATACATTGAATGTTTTTATTGGTAGCCGTATACATTTTGAAAGTCATTTTCTCTCTGTGTATTGAAGTTGTGATGACAGTGATTCAATGGGTACATGAAAACCTTATCTTAGAAGTCTTAGTGGACAATAATACCCTTTGAGAATGCCCTTTTGAGTACATTTTTACTGTATATTAGTAGAAGTATTCTTTTCTATCAGTAAAAGTTTTTTTTTACAGAATGCATTCAATCATCTCCATGGTAGGAATAGTTCTCACTGGCAAGGAGAACTATCCTGAATGGTCTCGGATAATAAAACACACCCTCATCTTCAATGAGTTGTGGAAAGGAGTGTGTGTCGAAGAAGGAGACAATGACCCAATACAGCCTACCTCAGACAAAGAGCTCGTCATTTGGGAAAACAAGAACAACAAAGCTTATGCATTAATCGCAGCATCTGTAAATGAAGAGGTGAGTCGTCATATTTCATCATATTCAACTGCCTTTGAAGCCTTACAAAAGCTGAAAGAACTCTATGACC
>APFE031464497.1:0-11403 GCA_000404065.3 Pinus taeda | reverse complement strand
TAAGGCTTCAAAGGCAGTTGAATATGATGAAATGTGGCGACTCACCTCCTTATTTACAGATGCTGCGATTAATGCATACGCTTTGCTGTTCTTGTTTTCCCAAATGGCCAGCTCTTTGTCTGAGGTAGGCTTTTCTGGGTCACTGTCTCCTTCTCCGACACACACTCCTTTCCACAACTCATTGAAGATGAGGGTGTGTTGTATCATCCGGGACCAATCAAGATAGTTCTCCTTGCCAGTGAGAACTATTCCTATCATAGAAATGATTGAATGCATTCTGTAAAAAATTACTTCTGCTGATAGAGAAATAATTTATATGTTATACCTTCCACTTCTTAAGCATATAACATATTGCCATAAAATTAATAAAATTTCATTCCACGCTCATCCCACCAATGAAACAGTAGCATTTGAAAATGTATTTGACATCATTCACCATACAATAATTTCACACCTCTGTATATTGACCAGTGCAACATGTAAACAAGAATTATTTCATCTCAATACCTTTCTCTAAATGTACGCCGGTGGCCAATTGTAAACATTGATATCACATCTGTTGCACTAAAAAAACCACTGACCCAACCATACAGCAGTATTATTCTTTAACAATTCTGTAATAAATGTATATCTAATTCTCAACAGAACATTGGAGAACAAGAAAAAAAGAATGGTTTAGGGCCAATCGCCAACTTAAGTTATCATAAATCGAGCACTAAAGTCAATCATTCAACAACTATATTTCCAGAGGCAGCGCCCAAACAAAACACCGACAGGGAGAATCCCACAACGACTCACATATGGCTCGATTTATTCAACATACATTTGAAAATAATAGAAAAGCATACATGCTGTGTCATTCTAATGTCAATCATAGGATAAACATCACGCTCACCGCCTTATTCGTAGCCTCATACATCTGTCTCATGCGTTCCAGCCAGCGCTCTGAATTTTCAATCCACGAAGGTGTGGAAGTAGCCTCAAAGATGCCCACAACGTCAAAAAAAAAGAGGCAGAAGAGTGGGAATTCTGACGATAGTGACAGCTCAATGTCTCCCTCAAATGCTTGTCCAAAATGTTCACAGCTCACTGCATTACAAATTAGGTATCGAGCTTTGAGGCGTGATTACTTGATGCTAGAGGAAGAATTCGAATCTGCGAAGGATGACCTAAGACGGGCAAAAAGACACATCGAAGAGCTAGAAGCAGACAAACACGCACTTTTCGATAAGGTGGAAGTGCTCGAGGGAAAACTTAAACATGTACATTTGCAATGTCCCAAGGTTATAAACCCATAAGGAGCAACTAAGGCATCGATGGATGTAGAGGACTCCAGGCTGCTCTGTTGAGGAAAGCGGAATCAAGGGAGCAAAGAGGAACACAAATTACGAAGGCCTTTGTCACTGGAAACATATGAATGGAGTGGAAAACATTGAAACTTTACCAGTTACATACAGAAGGAGCAGACGTTTGGTTCTGCCAGTAGAAGAGCCGAACAGTATGCCGCAAGCTCGATCAAACAGATGGAGGGTACGAATATCAGGTGCATTATGGCAGAGGCAGCGGATTATGTCAGGCGTTAACCAACGGATGCACAATAGCAGACAGATGCGTTATGGAAGAATATGGGAAAGAGGAGTTACAAGTCACGCCAAAAAAGGAACCTGGGACCTGTGCTCTGATACCATGTCAGGCCAGGAGTAACTCCAGACTTGGCAGAAAAACTGATTCGTTTATTTCATTAGGTAGCTATTGTTATATACATGAATGTGACTGATCAGTTCATCACATTCCAGAGGATTAGGTGTCAACATTATGGCACCTACAAAGCATAATATTATAAACAATGATTGTGATAGGGAATTCTTGAGAGTGATCATTCATTCCATAATTGTGCACTTAGAAGGAAAGCCACGAACTTCTAGATTGACTTATTTTCCTTCCCCTAGGACTTCCTTTTACCTCGAATGGAGATCATATTCTCCCACCTCCCAGCTGCTCCATCCTCCATGTGATTGTGTCTGCATTCGCTTTGGGATTTGCTACATGAGTAATCATACTAGCAGGCATATGTATATTGGTATGATGATATGTTGGTTACCTTGGCATTATGATTACACTTAGTATTAACCGTATTATATGCATGATAGAGTTGGATCCGTTGCATGATGATTTTCTCATTAGAACTAACATTATATGCCATTTCTCATGGTACATTAGTTTCATTTAGATTAGATTTGTATATTTCTACTTTCCTGTTGTTTTTCTTAAGGCCTAATACAAAGCATGGGTGATCATAAGACACCACAAAAACATGTTGCCCTGTGTGCTTAGTCTTTGATGTGTGCAAGTAACAGGTCTACAGTACCAAGAGATTGTTGTTGTTCTCATGACCTCCCGTTCAAGTGGCTTTACGCAATTTCCTGGGAGCTCATGTCCTAGTTGGAACCAGATGTTACCCACCACCTATGGGTAGTATGCATAGGAGAAAAAAATTTCTCCTAGATGGTCCTCAGCCGACAGCCAACAGCCCGTTGCAGCCCCCAAATAACACGATGTGCCATTTTCTTCGCCACCTGAGCTAGCGATGTGGTCCCTCACCCATCTGTTATGAATGTATGTTTGAAGGTGGGTCTCCCAACCCCAAAGGTATGACTTTTCATTGGTTTGGTTGAGTAATTTTGTTTACTTTTTATGGGCACTTTTGGGCATGAATTGGTGGGGGAATTTGGCAAAAAGAGTGGGTTAGGTCTTTATTCTTGTCTCCATTGCCTGATTACATGGTTACCCTTGTATCCTAGTTTCGTGGGATCTCCTTTACTAGCCATTAGCTTTAGGGCTGGCACTACATGGCAAATCTCAATTTTGGTTGCGTGTTCCCGCTTCCCGACTCCATATATATCACTCCCCTCCACTCATCTTAACCCCATCATCATTTTCCCCATTCGGGTCCACATGTGTCCACTCCCCCTCCCCTTGTCCACACCTTGCGCCGGGATTGGAATGATGCCCTGAAAGTTGATGCGGCTAAATAGAAAATAAAAAGCATAATTTGGCCACTTTCAACAGGAAATGTACAACAAAATGCAAAAGATGGTCGGCACACACAAATTTAGCACGTGGGCAAAAGCCAAACATAAGCACTACCCCTTATCCATGGCCATCACCCTGATTCCTATGGGCCCTAGATGAGCCCCCTCCATCATTAAGGAACCCATGATTGTCCCAACCCCTGGTAGGCAATGAACTGCCCCACCTCAAGGGGGTATCCACTGCTACATATTACACATCATGCTCTCCATTCCTTGGAGCCCCGAGCAGTTGTGAAGAAAAATCAATCAAAGGCAAAAGGCATATGAAGAAGGGTGGAAAAACAAAGGCTAGGGTAACTCATGTAACACGATTTGCTCCCTCCTACACTCATATACCCAGATGTGGGCTTCCCTTATTATAACTACCCTTGCACCTTGACATGTGGTCTAGATGATTCCCTTGATCCTCACTCCATTCCGTTATTATATCACTTGCCACCTACCACTTGAGGGATGTACCATCGAAATGTCCCCTCCTTTAGAGGTTGAAACCACCTAATAGAGTCATTGGTTAACCCCCCTATTAAGCTTGGAGACACTTGTACATGCCAAAGCCCACTATGGAAGGGCATGCGACCATGAAATGCCCCATTGATCCCATGACTTGTAAGCTTTATCACTTGATTATACTAATGATCTGTTGTATTGGAGGGCAAGGGGACACATTGGATCTTATGCAGGATTACAAGTGGGTTTTCATTTGGGGCTTGATCTCACTATACAAGTTCCTAACCCTCCAGAGGGCCACATTAGCACTTGTAGGGTGAGCGTTGAGAGCCATGGGCCTCCACTAGCAGCACCAACAGCAGATATTACTTCATGGATCCCCAGCAGCACTCATCGATTGCTCATATCCGACCTTTGGGGTGAGGATGATGCACTTGGTTCACCATGCCCAATCAGCCCCACAGTTGCACCATACACTTGGCAAATGTTCGAGGATGTCTCCCGCTGCAAAGGGAGGGCTTATGTCATTAATCTAGCCCTTACATATGGTCTACAGGCATATTCAATCCATTTGGAGACCCATGAGGACGTCCTTGTGCCCCCACACCCACTTGGAAGCACCATAGGTTCTTGTCTAGAAAACAAAGGGCCAACCCCTTATCCACTATGTTTGGAGTCCATTTCTACATCATGGCACCCCTTGGACTTCATTAGGCCTCCTGAAAGGCCCAATGACTCACTTTGTTGATCATTCGACCCTCTTGACAGGCTTATCTTTACATTATTGAGATATTTGGTGGGCTTGTCACCAAAAGTATTGTTATTGTGCACATTATTTTATTTTAGGGGCTCAATTAAACCAATTTAGCTAAATCGAATTCATTAGAGAGTGTATAAATAGAAGTGAGATGATTCATTTTGATCATCATCACTTGGATTGAGTTATTTTCTCTTGTGAGATTTTTTCTATCCCTTTTGGAGGACGAGTTTGGATGTTATGTATGAATTTTGATGTTTGGATATCTCTCTCTTGTCTTGGAGCTTCATTATTGGCATAATATGATGATTGGATATACTCTTTTGTACATGTAAGCCTTCTTTTTCTACTTATTCTTGTATTTACTTTGTCACATGAATGTTGCTAGGATTTTCACTATACAAGTCTAAAATTTACCGTGCTTTATACGAAATTGTGGGAATTGTGTTCTTTATATCGTTGCATCATGTCATGGGCCATGTATGAATGGGTGAATGTTCCTAGAGATGATTTTAAGTTAAATGCATCTTGATAAGTCATCAATTATTGCAAGTCGAAGTATAAAGTCATTGCAGCAGCTACTCTCATGCTCTAATGCCACGAAAAGTTGTTGAAGGCCTCCTTGATTGGGTGAATTCTTTCCAAACCATACAATTTTCCCTGACTCCATCTCTCCCAAGGGACAAGGCAATAATCCTCCATACGTGATCTCTTTCAAAGCTTATTTCTTTCACCTTCCCTTCCCTTTTCTAGGCCTAGCCTTCATAGGTCATCTAGGGCATCACTTATCTCGCGTTCCAATCATCCAAACACTTCGATTTTTGGTCCACAACTACGTTGAGGTTTGCTCTAGAGGCCCTCCAAATTTAAAGCAAATCCGACAGTGGGATCTCGAGATATAGCAAGCCCTAGCACAAGGACCATTTCTTGCCCTAGGATTCCCTTGGCTAGTGTCCTCATTAAGATCATTGAATTGAAACCTCAAAGAAAATTTGTCCTTTAATCCTCTTCTCCTCCCTAATTAGGTCAAGCCCCTCATTGGATGATCCACTCCATACCCTTGACCTAATTATGGGTTTGCTTGGTCTTATATGGTCCCACAACCTATTGACGTCAATTCCACAAAGATCACACAAAGACCAATTCTCCACAGGGATTTCCAAGCCTAGGAATCATCTTTGCAAGATATATTCCCAAACCCTAGCCTCAAGAATCCTCTTAGCCCTTCCTAGAGAGCATATCACCTTGCTTACCGAGCAAGAAAGCCATATAATTGAGTCTCTCTTGTGAATAGGCCTTAGGAATCACTCCTTGTCTGATCATTGTTCCATTCATCTAGTGATTCCCCTTTATACTAGGTCTCCGTGAAAGTCCGTAAAGAGCAGGGAGTCTTAGCGGAGGTGACAGTGGAGTATCGCTCCATTGTTTCCCTCGACATAGTAGTTGCTCTAGAGGATCCCCTCCTAGGACCACTAATAGTTTGAGCGGTAATAAGTTCGCTACCTCAAAAGGATTGGTTCCAGCCCTCGCCGCCTCAGAAACTATGTTCCAGCCCTCGGTTCAAAAAGATGGTTTGCTGCCTTAGAAGAATTGGTTCCAGCCCTCGCTTCAAAAAGATGGTTTGCTGCCTTAGAAGAATTGGTTCCAGCCCTCGCTGCCTCGAAAACTTAGTTCCAACCAAAATTTGGTTACCTGTAGCAAGAAAAGATAGAAGGATTGGCTAGGGTGGAATCTTTCACCATCGAAACCAATCAGAGAAACGGGTCTTAAAACCCTCCAAGAGCCTCAACCCAAAATCAAAAAGAGTAACAATCCATGATGATCATAACAACTCTCATCTCTTCCTTTTATAGATTCTCTTTGGGGCTTTTCCTTCCTAAATTCAAATTTGAGTGACTTGCAAGTTTCCCTCCATTTGCCCCAATTTATTTTTTATTATCTAATGTTACCTAAGTAACATTAAATAATAATTCCCCCTTTTTAAATGATTATAGCCTACCAGATTAAATAGGCTACTATATCCTTCCTTGGGTAATTAATTTGAAGAGGACATTACACTTATATTTTACTGGGGTGGACTTCAGTAGGAAATATAAGTGTGACTGATTTCTTTTGCAGCTCTAGAATCCATTCCTTGAGCAGCATAATTAAAGGTCAATCAAAATATTCACTAAAGTAGATACTGTTTTTAGTTTCTTGTTGAGATACTGAAAATGTCCATTAAGCAAACTACCAGGGCAGACTCTATTTTTGTGCCATTCTGCACAGATAGATAAGAACCAATATAGTTTGAAATAGTAATTTCTCTTTGAAATTCTACCTTCATACAACAATTATTTAAACATTTTATTTTATTTTTACCTCTGCCAAATCCCCTTTTTTTGGTGTAGGAACTCTGAAACACCAAATCATGTACAACAGGTACAACAACTGCATAAACGCAATCCCTTTTCCATTATCATGACCCTTTATCGGGTAGAGCTGGGACTCAACCCTGGGTCATCACAGTGGAAAGCAGTAAGCACCCTCATTTACAACTAGAGCACAGCCTGACAGACTAATGTTTTCTCGAGGTCTAAACATAATAAAAATCTGAGTAAAATTACTGCAAGTTGCCAAAACATAAAGTAGGTCCATATCTTCTTTAAGAAAATTGTGTTGAAGGGTACTGAACCGACCACAGAGGGTAAATTTAACTTGGGACACTTTCAATTACCAAATAGATTAAAGTGAGTTCAATTGGTACTTCCATTACTGTTTTGCTTTAGAACACATTCTATAAACAAATTTGCTCTTTCTATATTTTAAGTATGCCCGAGACACATTTAAAAAATGATGCAAGCCTAGCCTGCAATACCCAGGATCTCCATAAGTTTGTTCATGACAAATTCCATTTCAATAAATGCCCAATCAAAACCTCCAATTTAAAACAATTTGACCCGCAGCAATCTCAACTCAGATTTAAATCTTGAGCCTGGCAATTTACCTTACCTCTATTCAGACTTTCCCCTTCCACGATTCCACTCTTCAACGCTGGCTCAGACCATCCGAATGGATGAATGGTTATGAAATGTGCAACAGTAAACGGTGGTTATAATATAAATAATTGAAGGAACGTTCCGCTAATAGCCTGTATGCTATTAGAGCAAGATACTACAAGGAAATTACTACTGTTCTGCGCTGGAACCACACTTATAAGTTCAATCCAAACCATATAAGGTTGAGAGCCCCCTCTCTCGCTCTCTGCGCAACTCTAATGATGAACACAACGAAGCCACGCAGTGCTCCTTATCATGTATGGGTTTTCAGCTCATAAAATAAAACTTCCGGTTGCAGTTGAACTTACATCCAAAATAAAATAGAGAAATAACCCCGTACGCAACCTTGTATTCAACCAAGAATATAAAGAACACGCCACGTATATACAGCATATAATGTTGTATATTCTTTTAATCTGGAATAGCGCTGATTCGAACCTATGCCGCCTTCTGCCCTCTCCACGCAAATACAGCCACGCTTACAAGTCAGGATCCAACCAAAAGAATTTGGGAATAGTCGTTCAGGTAAGGCATATGAAGATTCACGCTTTTTATTGCTGGAGAATACGCTCCCATTTAAACTTTTAATCGCTGGAGAATACGCTTATACCTCGCCACCGTCACTACGCTACTTTAACACAGAGTATGAACGCCATTCTGCGTTCTCTTGCCAGATCTCCTCCGCATGATACTTTATCCGCATTCAAATGGAATCAATGCAGCAAGGGTTAAAATCCACAGTTTATGCAGCGGTTATTAAACACATCGATTCATTATAACTGCCAATCGACCATATGACCCCTCCAACGCTTTTGCAGAATTTAATTCGAGCCTTCTTGGCTTATTATGAAGCTCACAGTTCATTGGCGCTCTCTTCCTTCCATTACACATCGATATAAACGACCATTCACGCTTTCACATGGATTTAATAATTGTCATATTAATATTCATCCTTCCAGCTATGCAACTTTCACAATCAACCAATCTATATATATATGATTTAAAACAAAGCAAATTACTTACAAACTTGTGTTGGCCAGATAATTAGAATTGATGGCCCTTTACAAACTGCCCGAAGGCGTCCAAGCAGGAAAATCTCTGTTTCCTACACTACACTTTCACTCACTCCTTCTCTGATCTTCAATGTCTTTGAGGCTTCATAATTTATAAAACTTAGCATGATCTAAAAATCCTAAAATCACTCAACTAAAAGCTCTAACTCTACATACAATGCATACATATGGCAAAAGCATCTTGAGGCTTTTTCCCATCTTTTTCCCTGTTCTAAAATAGAAAAGCTTCCTTATCACTTAATGATCCACATCCATTCCTTTTATGCCTAAAAGCTCTCCTAGTTTTATTTATTTATTTTGAGAATATCTACTTAAAAGCCTAAATATTAACTGACTTGTAACTTAGGAAAATAATTCTAGAAATGCTTGACCCCCTATGTCTATTATTTACAATAATTTCTCTTGGGCTGAATGCTCCTGCATCAAAAAATTACTGTTCAGTATGAAATTTATTGGCAAGGATTATTTAGGAACAATGTGTTCAATTGTATCGCATAAATTAGCCTTTGTTTTTGTTAGACTTTCTTAAGGCGTCTGACATAACAGCTAGCAAAGTCTAGGAAAGCAAAGAAGTCGACCAATCTTATAGCCACTTCCGGCTAGTTGTTAAAACTTATTTATTACTGTAAATTGTCTTTGACAGGAATAAGGGCTATTTCAATTTTCCTGTGGCTTGTTGGACTAACAGACAATGAGTCAGCAAATGTGTTAAGGCATTCAGAATAAATCTGACCAAATTCCGAGTTCTTTACTTCCAATTTCCAAGTTTCTTCTAAAGCAACCTGCTGATTAATTTAAGAAATTACAGTTGGCTATCATTATTTTCTCTGTTAAAATACATTGAACGTACTAAGATAGAAAGAGGTCTGGCAAAACAGTCTATGCCAAATTTAGGACCATTATGCGTTGGAACTAATAAAGATGAGTTAATTCAAGATTACATTTACTTCATAAAGAAACATTACATATATTTAACAGCGTTCAGTGTTTAGATCTCATCTTGAGCAGGATCAATTGAAAATCATGGTATTCGAATGATCCGAGAAATGCCTGACTAGGTCCTTTAAAAAATTGGCCATGCCTTGATTTCTTTGGTTAAGAAACTACCTTCATTGAGTCCTAATATCAACCTGCGCAAATTGGCCTTAAATGTGTGTCTGAGGCAGCGATGTACTTTAAATACATCATTTTAGTTAAACCTTAATGACAATGTAATCTGTTCAATTTCCCACTTAGTAGAAACCTTGAGAGAATTCATGCAAGTGACTCTTTTTTAACTAATTTGCTTGTGCAGAGCATGCTGTGTAAACTTCTACTCTCCAAAGATTTCGGTGATATCAACCAAGAAACCTACGAAACTGATTATCTTCGTTCATATACCAGACAGGCAGGGTTAATCATAGGTTTCAATAGTCAATTCAAAGTGTTCACTGTTTAATATTCTTTCCAATAGACGAATAGTGTAAAATGGCCACAAGTTTAGCAGTCCTGCAACAATCGATAGCATTATACACTCGTAGATTGTACTATTCTGGCAATAATCGTGTTTAACGGAAATTTTTATGTGTAAACTATGAAAATATATAGATATCGAAACAAACTACAAAGCTGTCATCATTTGGGATATTTTTTCAAGAATATGTGAGGTAGCCGTAATTTCAATATTTCAACAGTAATTAACGGAACTTTCTGGTCTAATTAACGAAATCGAGTTATTATTAGTAATCAGTGTACCTGATGCAGTTTTCTGTGTAATCGATGAACATGCAACCAGATATCAACGATAGCCCACGTAATGAAAAATATTCACCTTTTTCTGAGCCAATTTTTGCAATTTCGGTACTTCCTCCCGCAGTCTGGCCTTGGTCCGCCGGATTTCGGCATTAATAGCCACGGCCACCGCCCTGTTCTTCTCATTTGCCGCATCGTTAGCTTTCTGAAACCCAAGAACACAAATTAACCGACAATTAACGAAATAGATTGTCAAAAATAAAAATAAAAAGCCTGCCACGACTGCAAATGCAATTTAAGGAAAGCGAGTAAGAAACGGACTGCGAGAGCCGCCTCTATGTCGGCTTCGACAACAGAGTAGAGCCTGGCAAAGGCATCGCTACCGGAGATGTTCTGGTTCTTATGTGTTTCTATGTCGTATTTCTCGTACTTCTTGCATATGGTATCCACACGAGTTAAAATGTCTATGACGCTCATCGTGCCCTGCTGGACTGAAACCCGCGACCTAGAATGCAGAAAGGAGGGAGAATTTCGGGCGGAATGGTGAAGAAAGGTCTCTGTGGCAGAAGTTTTGAAGATTCTGTCAATTGCTGTGGAGAAATGCAAAACGGTACGACGGGAAAATGGGTTGCCGTTGGCATCGACGAACTGGGTTTCCTGTTAACGAAAACGAAGTCAACTTCTGTCTGCTGACGATGAAACGGACGATGAATTTGATGTTGACGGGTGCTGTTGACAACGAAATGCATGGGTTGTCCACCGAGGTGACAATTTCGCTGATATCGTAATTTTTAGTAGTGATTTGGTTTTTTATTTTTTTAATTATTACAATAGTGTTTGAGTCAAGAAAATTGGTTGGTAGTGTTTGAATCAATTTTTTTTATTGTGAAAATGGATCCAATTTATTGAAAAATTTTGGGGTTTGAATTAAGAAAATTGGTAGTGTTTGAATCAATTTTTTGATGGTGAAAATGGATTGAATTTATTGAAAAAATTTGAGGCATTCAAAATTTTGAAGCTTGAAGTTGTAATCTACATTTTCAAAAAAAAAATCAATTTTATCAAAATTGTGTCATAATTTTTATTATTTTCTGGTTGAAAACGTGCCTTTTTAGACTACTACCAAACAAGTGTCATTATACAAAAACTTAAAAATTGGAAATGGTAAACGTAAATCCATCTGTGAGGTCAGTTAACGTTGAATTTGCTAGATGGTGAGACTGTCTATGTAGAGGAAATGGCAATTTAAAAAAAAAAAAAAAAAA
>APFE031464488.1:8158-23962 GCA_000404065.3 Pinus taeda | reverse complement strand
AGTGAAATGGGTCTACAAGACCAAGAGCAATGCTGAAGGCAAGATAGAAAGGCACAAGGCAAGGCTGGTTGTCAAAGGGTACAAGCAGTAGTATGGGAGAGATTATGAGGAGACTTTTGCATCGGTTGCAAGAATGGAAAACGTGAGAGCAGTGCTGTCCATAGCAGCACAAAACAAATGGAAAGTCTACCAAATGGACGTGAAGTCAGCATTCCTAAATGGAGTGTTAAAGGAAGAGGTTTATGTTGAACAGCCTCTAGGCTATGAGAAGAAAGGTGAAGAGCATAAAGTGTGCAAATTGAAGAAAGCTCTTTATGGGCTGAAGCAAGCGCCAAGAGCATGGTACAGCAGAATAGATTCATATCTATTGGATAATGAATTCGACAAGTGTGAAGGAGAACCCACCGTCTACATCAAAGAAAAAGATGGTAAAATTTAATTGTTGTCTTATATGTTGATGATGTTATTTTTACAAGTAATGATGATCAACTCATTAAGAATTTTAAATCAGTCATGAAAGAGGAATTTGAAATGACTGACATGGGTTTCTTGAGATACTTCTTAGGCATAGAAGTAGATCAAAATGAAAAAGAAATTTTTATCTCACAGGCAAGATATGTAAATCAAGTATTGAGCAGATTTAACATGCAAGAATGCAAGGCAGCGATCACTCCCACAGTAATGGGATTAAAACTCAGCAGAGAAGACAGCAACAAGGATTTTGATCCTAGTTTGTACAAGAGTATTGTAGGCAGCCTTATGTATTTAATAGCAACTAGGCCTGACATTATGTATGCTGTTAGTTTAATTTTCAGATTCATGGAGAGGCCAAAGGAGGCACATTGGCAGGCAACAAAAAGAATTTTGAGGTATGTCAAAGGTACCAAAATGTTTGGAATTTTATATAATGTCTCAGAACATTCAGATTTGGTTGGATACACAGATAGTGATTGGGCTGGAAGTGTTGATGACTGGAAAAGAACTTCTGGTTATGTTTTTCATATGGGTTCAGGAGCCATTTCATGGGCTTCTAAGAAGCAGTCCATTGTAGCATTGTCTACAGCAGAGGCTGAATATGTAGTAGCTACATCAGCAACATGTCAAGCAGTTTGGATGAGAAGGATGTTGAGGAGCTTAGGCCAAGAGCAGGCAAAAGCGACATTGATTTTTTGTGACAATAGCTCAGCTATTGCATTGTCAAAGAATTCAGTGTTTCGTAAGAGAACGAAACACATTGATACAAGGTTTCACTACATCAGAGAATTGGTGAACAATGGGGAAATTGTCCTAGAACATTGCACGGCTCAAAAACAGGTTGTAAACATTTTGACAAAGCCACTGGATCAGAAAAGCTTTGAATTTTTGAGGAAGTGTCTGGGTATGACCGAATGCCTAGCAATTGAAATTAAAGGGGAGTGTTGAAATTGTTTCCATACAAACGACTCCAATACAACATAGTGCTGACGCGTGGATGTGGGGTGACATCACCCTCTGACATTTATCGGACGATAAATATCGGTCAAAAATGGTCATCCGATATTCGTCCGATCGCAAGGGAGGTTCTCCGCCGTTTATTTCTCCAAGGTGCATACGGGGCCTGCTACAAATAAATGCTGCGTGGAGTAATACTATTGAACATACCCTATGTTAATGAAATGTCATGGTTTTTAGGTAATATATTTAATGTTTTTACGGCGCGTAATATTTATTTTATACGGAAATGTGGGCGTAAAAAGGTTATGTAAGTTTTTATTATTTTGCATATGAATCGCATGAGTGTTGACTTTAAGTTTTAGTTTTTGCACACGAGAGGAAGTGAGTTGGTTCGAAGCAGCGAATGAAGACCAGGGGAAGTAAGTAATGAAAAAAACGCATAGCAGTGCAGGAGGAGAAGCTGAGAGGTGAAAGAAGAAAACCAGAGGAGATTTGTATGAGAAACCATGAATTGTTTCACACAGCAGTGAATAGGTAAAACTGTAAATCCCTGTAATTTTTGTTTTTCACATAGCAGTGAATGTAAATGACATTTTTACACACAGTGGTGTAAAATTTCAAAGGAGACAGAGTAATTTCTTTTGTAATGTTTTAAAGATGATGAATATGTATTAGTGTTTTTATTTTAATGAATAGAAATCTTTTATGGTGGTGCAATACTCTGTTCAGTAAATTTTTTTTAAGCTTCCCTATGTAAAAAGATCCTGGAGTAAAAGAAAACAGAGCATTACCTTTGTGTGTTTTATTTTTGTGTTTTTGGGATTTTCCCCTTAAAAATCCCCAACATTAAAGACATTGATATTTCGAAATGTTTGAATTTTTAAATTTAGAGTCAAATTACATTGATTGAAATGTTTACATTTAAGTCAGCAAACTAAAGATTGAAACCTGACACGTTACCATGTAGAATCTCATGTTTATAGCGTTCACGTTTATGGTACTATCTATAATATGATATGCGATTAAAGTAAAGCCCAGAAATGGTTGAGAGCCAAAGTTTAGCAACATTCAGAGAGTGATAATGTGTACAATAGCATTCACGTCACATCGAAGGTTTCAATTTACGATGTCCAAATTTCATTCCCACGTCATGGAAATGAGTGTATTGGAAAGTCTAGAGTCTCCGAAGCTCAAGTTGGTATCATATTCCAATGTTTTAGATGATGCACCAGGAACTGCAAGTGCCAGCCTAAATTGCCGCCCATCACTGGCTTCCTTGACTTGAGAAGAACAGAAGGACCAAAGTAACTGTATGGGATCAGTTTGCAGAAACCTCCTCTGCACCCTCTTGCCATCAGGGAAACGGACACCTAACCTACAGATGTTGACACCTTGTGGCTCCTCTGGGAGAGCTGGGTACTCTCGTTTCACTGCAGCATTTTGTTGATTATCTTCAATGATTGCCTCTACTGCTTTTTGTTGATTATCTTCATTGATTGCCAAAGAAGCAAACTCAGCTAAAACGTATTTCCCTTGTACTATTTGTTCATGTGAAATATTATTATTAACATTTGATGTCACCCTTCTCCTGCGATGGCTGAATTCCTTGGGGCCCTTATCCATATAAGATATCAAATCCTGTAACAATTGTTGTGGATCGATGGTTCCTGTCCAAGCTTTCATTTTTTGTCCAGTGATAGAATCAATAACAAGTGTTGACGGCATCTCACTCAAATGATAATAGGTGCACACCTTTAGCCCTTCTTCATGGTCGTCATAAATTTGCCAGAAAATGAAAAATTCACTAACAGTCTCCCTCACACCTTCGTTGGCCCAAGTGTCTCTATTAAGAATATAAGAGCTGAACTCTTTTGGGGATTGTATATTTGCAATGACCCATTTTTCTTGGCCTGCAGCTTCCACCTTTGCCTGCTCAAAACTGCCTTTGAACATCAATTCGAATGGTGGGCAATACAGTGCTTCCAATTTATCATTGCCTTTATCCCAGAAAGCCCAGGAAGAATTAGGTTGAGTGGATTCTTGATCTCTTCTTCGTATAAACTCATCATCATATAATGCTTCCCTCTTAACTGGTAGTGGTGGGCGTACAAAATCTGTATGGTCACTGTACTCATGGCTTTGCCCTTCCACTACTGGAGCATTAGTTAGATTAGAACTAGTAGAATCCGATGGCAAATCATGATTATCAGACTGAGCATAGAATAACTGTATCGCTTCGTCCAGATTCCAGTTGGTTGCCTCCAAAAACTGCCGCGCCTTATCTGTCGATTCCCCAACTATTTCAACGAATGTAACAATCTGTTCCTGCTTCTCTGCCGAGGTTTCCATTGATCAATGAATTTTCTTACGAAGAAATATATAAGTTCAGATAGATCGTACAACGAAATCTATTTCTTTATTTATGTAAAAAATATAGAGACCAAATACCCAAGACGCGCGAAAGCTTTGGCTATAATATATATCCAAAGTAGCTTTTGCGGATTATGTGACAGAAACAGACCCCACTCTTAATATGTACTCGTTTAAATATGTGTATTAAATATATAGTTTAAAAACGAGATTAGAGCTCACGACCAAACGTCGGCTAATTAAGTTTTTAAGAAGTGAGGGATAATTGAATTATGGGAGTAACTGCCCGTTGCTACGAAACCTTCATGACGCCGCCAGGCTTTGAGCTTGGAAGACGTCTTCTGGCTCACACTCGCATTCACATTCACAGTTGAAGACGTGTTGTAGGTCTTATATAATATTGTATTTTATGGTTATATAATAAATATAATAATTGGCTAAGTCTCGAATCATTCATGTCTAATTGCAAATGCAAAAATTGGAAATAATTATATGACATTTTTTTTTTGCTCGATAAAGACTAAATCTATTAATAAAGAAAAAGAAAATATAGTACAATCAAGCCTGGAGGCAGGCAGAACCAAGAGAGACAAGAAAAAAGGCAGTCGGCAAGGACATGCTATCCACCTCGGCTCCTAGTAACGAAGTGCAAGAACAAAGGCAGCCGGAAAGGATATGCAATCCACCTCGGCTCCTAAAAACGAAGAGAAGAGAGCAGTACACAACTCGAACTGGAGAACTAAACAAAGCAAAAGTTACTACCCGACATGGGAGGGTTCGACTATGCGTAATTTTTTCTCTTTCTTTTTGCCGACTTTGACCCATTCAGGCGGGCACTGCTGAACTGGCGTGATTTGCAAGCTGATCTGGGTTGATTGAGAGAATTCCTTATCTGAGTCTAAAGTGGTGGATCCATGATTTCTTTTCTGGGAGCTTGGGTGGACAGAAAGATCCTCAGGGTCAGCCGAGGACGGCTCTTGCGTTGTCTTGGTCTCCATATCTTCCTCATTCATCTCCTCTTCATCCGAGCTGAAATCAAAATCGTCCATGGGGGGAGGGTCATGAGGTTTCCAGCTTTTTGATTTCTGCTTAGGATTGGATTTCTGTTTTGGGGCCGGCTTCGAGGGACAAGAGCTCTGAAGATGCCCTGTGAGATGGCAGTTGCGGCATCGAAAAGTTGTATTCTCATAATCCAAGATCTGAGTCCAATGAAAGTCACCAATTTTGAGATTGATATTGTCCGGAAGACCTTTGCTGATATCTATCTCTACACATATTTTGGCATAGGTGTATAGGCCTTTTTGCCCTCTAAAGATGTCTGTGTCAAGGAGGCGACCTAGAGTGTTGCTGATTCCTTGGAAAACTGCAAAGTGCCAAAGATGAGCTGGGAGATTAGGAAGTCTGACCCAGATTGGAAGCTTGGTGATGATCGCCGAAGATGGATCGAAGTCCGGGAACCAAGGGGTGAGGAATAAACCTGCTGAGCCCCAAAACCAAGGCCCTGCTTTTAGAGCTGTTTGGTAGTCCTCCTCAAAAGCAAACACTGTTATGAAAAAACCTTTTGACCATAATAGAACCTTGCAATTGTTGGTCCAGTTAGAGTGGATCCACTGGTAGAGATCTGCTGTCCGTGGCCACAACCCATTGAACCTGCATATAATGCCACACTCTGCCAAATGTTGGGTTTGCTCATCCAATGATGGATGCATTATTTCAATGGAGGGAGTCTCCTCAAGTTTGTCCACCAGAAAAGGTTTGGGGGCCTGAACTGGTGGGACTGTCTTTTCCTGCTTCGGTGAATGGACAGCATCCTTGTATGAGAATGCTTTAGCCGAGGAAGACTGACCTACCGCTCCCCCTCTTAATCGAAGGGCAAGGGTAATGGAGGCATTTCTGTTAATGTTGTAGTAAGAAAGGGGGTAAAGATCCTCTAGCTGTTTACCTTCATGGAGAAGTCTTTGAGCTTCCGATGGAATTCCCAGCTTTAGTTCCAGTGCATGCGTGAGGTCCCTCACATGATCATGAGAGCCTACCCAATGCAGCAAAGTTTTACCTGAGAGGAGCTTGATCTGGATCTGAAACGAGTCAGAGCCAAGAAAGGCATTCCGGGCCGTTTCAGCTCGCTCAGGCATTTCGTCAAACAGTTCAGGCGCGAAGCCCAAACGTCTGAGATTCGCAGAACCCATCCATTTGATTTTCGCCCGGGCAAATTCGATTTTGAGAAAGCTGTCTCCCATGGCCGGGCCCTGCAGACCCTCCTTGGCCGCTTTGGCATGTTCAATGTGCTTGAAATGCACAGACACGAAGATCCTCAGCGGGTACAGCGATATACTGTTGATCTCCCCAAACTTAACAAACCTTTCCATACGCGTGGGCTCTGTGATCTCGCTGGTCACATTACCTACCCATAGATTCTGCTGCGGTAGAACTTCCTCCCCCTCGCCTCCCTTCGCCTGGAAGGCATTCCTCGGCAGCGACCCCCCACTAGGGCCACGGATGAAAAGAGCTCCGCCGACGGGAGAAATCACAATCGACTGCCACAGAACGGGCCGCAGAGAAGTGCCTCTTGGAATAGTCGTCGGAGCCCCTCGAAGAAGCATCTCAGAACCCTTCCTCGCTGATCGCTCTGTCGCCATCGCTCCCTTAATAATTATATGACATTGAGAACAATGGTTTTTGTAAAATATTTTCATTAAAATTAAAGTTATGATCTAAAACTTATGGGTTATAATATGTCTGGTATGGGTTATAATATGTCATCCTTTTCTAGAATAAAAGAAGATAACATTTATGCAAAATAAATATAAAAATTGGATCTACTATTTTTTTTTCAAAAATTCGTAAAGATATATTATTTGTTAATTAATTTTATTTTATTAAATAAATATATTATTTTTACTATTTAGTATTTAATAATAATTAATATATTATATATATAATATATATATATATATATATATATATATATATATATATATATATATCATATATATTATATATATATATATATATATATATATATATATATATATATATATATATATATATATATATATATTATATATATTATTATAAAATTGATTTTAAATTGATTTATTTTGTCCAAAAACACTTTCCAACCCAGTATGGTATGGTAGAGATGTTTGTAACATAATGTATGTTTTTAAAAAAAAAAAAATCTTTATAAAAATAAAATAAAAATGACTCATAATATTGAGAACTCATGGTATTTATGTGGAATATTAACCTTTTTAAATAGATGAATTTTAATTGTGGATCTACCAAACACTTAGAGGGATCAAATGTTCAAATCTCTTCTAAAGTGAAAATATATTTGATCCCTCTCATCTCTTGGTAAATCCGTAGTTAGGATGGATCTAGACTACTTTTATAAAATCTTAAACTAAGTATATACCTTATTATTTAATTAGAAAAGCTTAATACATATTTGTTTGGATAATAAATTCATTAAAAAATATTCAGGGTTTGAATACATATCTTTAACAAATTCAAAACGCAAAATTGATTATACAATGAAAAATCGTCTTTATAATGAGTAGGTTGTGTGGGGACTATAACAATTAGTATGGATGATAACAATTAATTGATCATTCTTTCTATATTAGTTTACTCTTTGACCACAATCTTTTTAATGTTCACCAAGCTTTAACATAGGACAATAATATTTTTCACCAAATTCATTTCTCATCTTCGCACCAGTACCATTTTCATGCACATCCAAACTCGATGTATTCACACACCAAGTTCATGCTTATATATTTCATGATCAAATAAATCTATCAATCTCATGAGCATCCTTACCCATATGTAAAACATATTTACCACTCAATCAATTTTCAAACTATAATAAAATATACCGAGCACGTATTCTCTCTCTAAGCACTCATTATCTTTGATAAAATATTCACATTGTTTCCTTATAAGATGCATACGTTATAACATATGAGATCTCATGAATTTGATTCTCTTCTTTAATAAAGGCACTTATTTCAACATAATAATTCAGGTACACATTCTCATATTAAAACCCAAGGTGTATATCCTCGTATCCATGACCACTCACACAAATGTAAATTATCACAATGATCAATCACAAACCCAAGGCCCTTCAACACACCTGCAAAGGCGACTTTAAAATCTTCCTTTAACACTCAATCTCTTCTTGATTACAGTAGCATGGGAATTACAATTTCAAATATCATTCAGAAACCAACTCATCATTCAACAATTTCAAACCAAATACTTATACAACGAGTTTCCATTCTTAAACAATGCAATTTCTGAAACAATACCCAAATTAACATACCTCAACGTAATTTCCATGAATGACCATGACCCCAGCCAAAAATAGATTGTCATATTATTTAGACATAAACAGAGAATTTTGAGTTCTTCCAGTGAATCGCCAAGCATTGTTGCTAGGACACACCCTACAAAATTTTTCCTATAACCAAATTCTAGACCTTCCTTATGGTCATGCCATCTTTCATTTGAAATCATTAAGGTTGTGCTCGATCATGTTGTTCAAGTGTTTAAGTATTCCTTTAATAATTTTGAGTGTCGAAGCAGCTTTCTTACATATGATTAGCTCGCGATGCCCTCAGAGCACAGTTCTTTTAAGCAAGCCCAACTATTAATGTGTACCATTGGAAGTCAAGCATTGTGCAGTCCTTGATCACATTCATTGTGCAATCGTTGATGATATTGACTATTCAATCCCTAATGACACCGACTACGCAACTTCCAGAGATGGTGATTTTGCAATCCTTGTGGGCAATGCTTATGTAGTCCCTAGAGATAGAGATTGTGTAATCTTTAGGGACAACGACAATGTAAGGGCATCCTTTGTAGGTAGAGAATGTGCAAACTTTGTTGACAGTGAGATTGTACTTCTTCAAGTTAGTCAATTCACTCTTGGCTCCTTGTTTTTCGACATGCAGTAAGCGCACTCACCAATCTTAACCATAATTGCATGTTTTATTTCCCTGTATAAAGAATCTAGTCTAGAGCTCATCTTCATATTCATATTTTTCTTTTGAGCTCTATGCACTCTTGGAATATAAGGATAATTCTCTCACTCATGGTTGTAAATGCCCCATCTTCTAGGTGAGTTTCCCAACTGTAATTTTTCATTTGCAAGTGTCACTTTTGCTTCCTTTTTCTCTTACATGTGTCATTTTTACTTGCTCTACCTTTTGCAATAATCGTTTTGTCTAGTTTTAATTCTTTCATGTGTCACCTGTGTTTTGCATGTGTTTGCATGTGTCGCTTTTAATCTTGCAAGTGTCGCTTTTGCTTGTTTTGATATATCTTACAAGAACCATGGAAAACCATCTAGAGGCAGCGCCAAGGCACTCTCTTGCACCAGTTGATGCTATTTATCATTAGAACATGTGTTGGACACATTCTCATGGCATAGTGCACCTTTTAGTTGTAGTCAACACTTGTCTTGTAAAGGTACATATTAAGTGTCACACTTGGAGATAAGTGTCACTCTATTATCGTCTTGCTATATGCATGTTGGTTTTCGGTACTGTCTATCTTCTTGCTATATACATTGGTGTATATATGTGTGTGATCATGTTCAAGACCTATCACATGCTTTTATTCTCTTGTCCCATTGATCTCGCACATAGTCAATTTTGGATTTCTTCCGTATCCTCACATCCTGCGCAACTCATGAGCACATTCAACTTCTAGCTAGGTGATGAGAACACTGTGCATTTATAAGCCACAATGATGAAGTCCTTATCTCTTGTAATTGTGCACCGTGTAATCTTAGAGGACAACCTCCTTCAACTGCACATTGAACAAACTTATAACTCAGAGCCTCAACCTTGCTACTTACACTTACCCATTGCACAATCCTTGATCATTCTTGTCTTCATTGCACATTGCATTGTCATAGTGGAAAATAAGGTCATTCTTAAGCCCTTGCAGCCCTCACGTAATACCTAGATCCTCGTCACCAATCATTGTGCATTGCAAAATCATAGTGTTCAATATTTTCATTCTTGTCTCCTAAACTTTCCCACTGCATAGTCCTTGATCAATCCTACCTTGTATTGTGAATTGTGCAGTCTCAGTAGATAGTGGGTCATCTCTAGACCCATGCAAAAGTAAACTACACAATTCATATAACATCCTGCTCATCCACTTTGCACTACAAAGTTACAACACCTAGGATTGATATCCTTGCCTCTTGTACTTTCCCAATACACAAATCATTTCTTGCCTCTCCCTTGTTATTGCGCACTATGCAATCAGAGTTTCCAGGCCCTCGCTCCCTGCCTCCTAACCATGCACATTATCCCACCATAGATAGCATTTGTATAAGATAGAATAGGTGGTGTCAGGACTAATGTTGTCTTGTCATGCATGAATGCCATTTGTAGGTGTGATCAACCTATCATGGTAGGATGATTCTTAAGGAGGTCATCAAGAATAGGTTATGAGAAGGACAGTTTTGGAGATGAGACACAAGGGTGCTATCATGTAGGAGTAAAGGAATCTGGAACTCAGATATAGAGATGACAACTCATCTTGACTTAGAAGGTTCTAATACTTATCGTGACCCTTTATATGTCCCTTTGTTGTGAACTCTAGACAAGCTTTTCAACAGGTTGAAATTATGTTAAAGGAATTGAACTTTGAAATAGGAGAGGTGTGGCATTATGATCCTCATGGTATTATTTCTAATAGAAAGAAAGAGATTAATGCCTCTTCCTATGAACATGAACATAAACTGAAGTTAGAATGGAAGGCTAATCTTCATTCATGTCCCATCAATATAGAGATGGAAGTCGAGATAACAATCACCAAGGAAAAATATTAGAAGAGGAATATCAATGACGTGGGAGACACCTTAATGGAGGATGCATCCTCGACCAAGAAAGAAAACCTCCAAGAGCAAACATAGGAGGAGAATGGGGTCAAATTGACCAAGAAGAACCTATACCAACTAGGCTTCTAGGTGTAATTAGAGGATCCCTAACAAGTTTCCACCTCCAATTCAACTAAGGTAGAAATCCTAGATTCAATTGGAAGCACATCAGTAGTAGGCCCTAAATGGGAGGAAAGGCAGCTAACAGAGGAAAGGTGAAGATGAAGTAAAATCTAGATCTATCATTAAGGATTGAAGACAGAGCAACAAATAGGAGAACTTGGAACCTAATACATTATAACGTAGCCTAATGTCATAGTCGCCAACTCATGGCTTCTCAAAGTTTCATCACAAAAGTATTATGTTGTCCATGTATTTTGCCACAATTTTTGGAATGTAATTTTGTATTTCCAAAAAAGAGAAAAATGTATAATGTTTGGAATCCCAAGGGTCACAAATGGAATGTGGAAAGTCACTAGGAAGTCCTAGAGTCATGTAGGAGCTCGAAGATCACATAGAAGCTCAAAATTCATATGGGATCTCAAGAATCATGAGGGAGTTGAAGAGTCATATGGGTGATGAATAGTCACCTCATTTTTTATAAATAAACCCTCATCTCTCTTGAAAAGGAATTTTCACCTTGGCTTCTCTAGGTTGGCATAGGAGAGAAGATCATTATTTGGAGGAGAAAGTGGTGACTTAATGTTCCACTATTGGGCTAGTGTTGAATTGTTGTAATTGTGTATCTTGAAACTTGCTCTTAATATTTGAAGCTCTCATAACCAACACACTTTCATGCACACATTATGGATTTTGTAAGACTATTATTTTCATTTCCGTTATATGTTTGTGTTCATATGAACTAAATAAAATGTACTATTTCATTGGTTTTGGTCTACATCCTGTTGAATGTGTGTTGTTACTTACTTTTATGATCATTGTTACCTTGTGAACAGCTTTTTAGGTTAATTAAAAATTCATTCTATGCTCGTGTGTGTCTTTATTAGGATAGTACTATTAGTTTTATTCTAAAATATTAGTTTCTCCCTTACCATCCATGAAAGTACCTTACATACATTGCAATTGTATGCTTCATAGTGTCAACTTACTTGCTTGTTTCAAAGTTTATGTGCATACTCCCTTACGTTGTTTATTGCAACCAAGAGAAACCTTTAACTTATGGTGACTAGGCCTATTATCTGGAAGGGGATCCTAGTCGAAATGTTGTGAGGTCTGGTAGGGACTTCATACCAACGGGAGCCCCTATGTTGGAGGATGTCTAGCACCATCAACAATTGGTGCTAGAAGGAGGGCCATATGACAGGATGAGCCCAATGAGTCGATTTTAAATATTCAACTTGAAATCGCTCATTCCCAAATCTTAATCCTGTTATGTTTTTTCCAAATAAATTGATCTTACAATGCCCGTGGAAACTATTCATGGCTTGTCTCAATTTAAATTTGATGGGCAGGGTGAACTAACAATGCTTGGACATATGATTCATTTTTTTCATTTTTGTCTTTCTACTGGAATAAATTGTAAGGATGTCATGGCTAGATTGTTCAACCTCACACTTGAATTTTTTGTCAAGCATTGGTTTCACACATTACCAGCTACTTCTATTCATTGATTTGAGCAACTTGTTAAGAAGTTTTGCGAAGATTCTAATAGGTATTATTATAAATATGTATATAAAAGGATTAATCAACTTAGAATGAAATCCAATGGAACATTAAAGTATTTATTTGATTGGTTTCTTCACCTTTTATATGAATTTTCCAAAGAAGATGTCAATTGGGATTTCATAAGTGAGAATTTTCAGTGTTTGGTTCCAATCTCCGTGAAACAATTTGAATCAGATTCTACTATTGATTTTTCTCTTCCAACTTTTCTCAATCATGAGGCACCTCCGTTCTTAGAGGAGGAATCTATTACTATTTTTGTTCCTTGTCCTACTTTCTAATTACCAAAAAAAATGGTTCCTCATGCCAAGGTTGGAGTTGTGAAATATGAAAACCAAAGTGTTGATCTATTTCTCCTACATTCATCTTCTCTCCATGAACCAATATTTATTAAAAGAACATTTAATGGTCCTCATCATTCCATTGAATCTAATGTGAAGGTTGATCCCTTGATTCTTCAAGATAACAGTAACATGTATAATCTTAATCTTGAATCTGATTCAATGGAAAGTAGTTTTTCTTCAAGGGATACTTTTCATCCTCTATCATTTACAACTCATGTCCCTTTATATCTTGATTCTCTTAATCAATCTTCTCCACCAGTAATTGCTCCAAATAATTTTGATTCTTAGTTTGTTGGTTCACATGGTGATCAAGTACAAGGTGGCTATATCTCACAGGTAGAGGAGAAAAAGGTTGAAGACACTTTCCATATTACTTCCCTCTTTCAGATTCCTCCATGTAATAATGATGATCAATCATCTTTGGATCCTCATAACTAGTCAAATGATCTAAAAATTCTTACTCAAGTTGAAACCTTAGACAAGCATGATCATGGCATTCACGTTTCTGCTGATATAAGTAGTGATGAGTGACCAAGTACATTAGATGATTATTTTCTTCCTCAAGAAGACTTAGATTTGCAAGGCTTTGATCTAATTGTTTGGAAACTCCAATTTTGGATTGGGATAATATTTCAAATCAATATTCTCCATAAATTCCTCTTATCCATACATCTCTAGATGCAAAACTAGAAGAATAAAAAAATCAGACTTTTGAAACTTTAATATACCTTATTGAAGAAGAAAAATACCAATAAGAAAATTACATTAGTATCTCATTCTTTGACCATTATTCTGATGAAATTTGTGTTGATTCAATCAATCTTCATCCTCGTCATGATATTCCCTTACACACACTCCCCTTCTATCACTAAGGCATTGTTGTGGGTGAAAGTGGATTTTCAAATGATCCTACAGAGCATAACATGCATGATGATGCATTGTTGTTGAAAGCTTAAAAGAGTGTGCAAAATTTGAATTTTGAATAAGATTCAGTTGTAACTTATGTTTCTACTCCTAATTATTTTCATCTTTCGTCACCTTTGACACAAAATTCATTGTACTCATATGTGTTTGATGAGCATTTTATGCTAGCAGTTTCTTTCAATCCCTTAGATATTTAACATGTTGGCTTTAACTACAGTTAGATACAGGATGGTGTGGTATCCCAATTACAAGATAAAAATATTGAATCCATTGTTAATGATTTTTTTAATTGTCATTCTTTCATAGGTCAAGAGGAACATGTTACAGATGTTCAATGAATCCCTCCTACTAATTCAACTGGATTATTTACCCATGAAAAGTTCCATATGCTTAATCTTAAATGTGATCAAGTCATTGGCATTAACAATGTTTTCATCAAAACATCTAATGATTATGGTACTTATATACTTGTATGTTGGGTTGTGTTATATTCTTTCCAGGACTAGCCCACGTAGTTAACCAGGGGGTTAGAAGGGGAGCGGAGCCCCCCATTCATTGCACCGATTGCGTAGCAGGGGGAGTCATAGGGGGTTTGAGGGTTGCAGTTAACCCCACTCTATAGGGTCTGGCGCAGCGCCCCGAAAAATTTTGGTTTTGGACCCTATGTTAGGTTGGGCGGACCTACCTATGGTTTTGTGCATGATTTTTCAGTCCATGCTTATGGATGTGATGGTTTTCGGTCCATGGTATTAGATGCTTCAACATGTATGAATATGTATTATAACATTGAAAGGAATATAATGAAAAATCGAGTTGCTAGTCCCAGTTTTAGGATCCACAGGAAAATCTTTGTGTATATGTGCTTTATGTGTTATGCTCTCGCATTGTTTATTTTTTGTGTTTTAGAATTCGTATGTAGGTAATTTATGTATGGGGTTAAAACCTACATTTGGTATTAGAGTTCCTTTGGCTTCAAGGGGAAGCCTTTATTGCTGAGGGGTTTCACTCGGGCTTCAAGTTGTATAACATGAGGATGAAAGATGGAGCCTTGATGACAGAGCATATAAATGCGTTTAAGACTGTGGTAAGTCAGTTATCGTCTGTTGATATCAAAATTTCAGATGAAGATAAGTGCATTAGTTTATTGTGTTCTCTACCACATTCGTGGGATAGTTTGGTTATTGGAATAGGTAGCAATGCAACTACCTTGTAGTTTGATGAAATAGTCTCATCCTTGCTGACGAAAGAGATGAGATGGAAAAATATGGAGAACCAGAATGGTGATGCCTTGTTTGTATGAGGATGGTCCCAGAACAGAAACAAAACTAAGTCATCGAGTGGGAGATCTAAATCTAGAGGGAGATCTAAATCTCCAGGAAAACCTGTAAAGGTGTTGTGCTAGAAATGCGGAAAGGAAGGGCATTACAAAAGGGAATTTAAATATAAAACTCTTGAAAAATTAAAGGGATCTGATGATGCTCCTTCTGCAAAGGTGAAAACCACCTCATATGAAGGTGGGGATGTGTACTTGGCTTCTTCAAATACACATGTAGATCATAAGGCATGGTTGATTGACTCAGGTGCATCCTTTCACTTCACTCCCCATAGAGAGTGGTTCTGTGAGTATGAGAAATACGATGGTGGTGATTTTTTCTTAGGGGATGATAGGAAGGCTAGAATCGTTGGTTGTGGAAAAGTAAAGTTGAAGTTGCAAGGTGGAAGGGTTAGAACACTTCCGGGTGTTCTGCATATTCCTGCATTAGCCAGAAATTTGATTTCTGTAAGCAAGTTGGATGATGCAGGTGTAAAAATAGTGTTCGTGAAGGATACCTGCAAAATGGCTAAGTCCCGAATCATTCATGTGTAATTGCAAATGCAAAAATTGGAAATAATTATATGACATTGAGATCAATGGGTTTTTTTAAATATTTTCATTAAAATTAAAGTTATGATCTAAAACTTATGGGTTATAATATGTCTTGTATGGGTTATAATATGTCATTCTTTTCTAGAATAAAAGAAGATAAGATTTATGCAAAATAAATATAAAAATTGGATCTACTATTTTTTTTCAAAAATTTGTAAAGATGTATTATTGGTTAATTAATTTTATTTTATTAAGATAAAATAATATTTTTTACTATT
>APFE031464478.1:0-27628 GCA_000404065.3 Pinus taeda | reverse complement strand
TTATTAATTTACCATACCTCTTTCACAAATATGGTATTTGGCCCATAGGATTCACTTAAATAAAACCTCTTTCTTGAACCTTCATAAATAGAATGAGGATTATGGACTAAATATAAAAAGAGGTTTTATTTATTTACCATGCATCTAGTTTATTTATATTTTTATTTGTTTACAACCTTGCATGTATATAAGGTGACTTATGGAGTAAATATAGAAAATGCTTTATTTATTTACCATACCTCTCATTTATTTATATTTTTATTAATTTACCATACCTCTTTTATAAATATGGTATTTGGGCCTTTGGCCCATAGGATTCATTAAATAAAACTTTCTGAAAATGGGCGAATTTAGATTCGACTTAAATAAAACCTATTCTTGAAAATGGGTGAACAGAAGGTTGTAACTCCTAATTTCAAGGGCTAAATTTACCTTTTTGACCCTCTCCCTTAAAATAAGGTGGGCTATTTGAGGTGATTTGTAAAATGTACTGCGATACAAAATATTCGCCCACTAAAAATTTAAAACCCCTTAATTTCGCCAAAGGGCGAACATTCGCCCCTAAAATCACCCCTATTTTTGTGAATCCAATGGAGTGAGTACGACTGCAAGTTGCCCTGGCCGGAGTCTGGGCTTTGGAGCTTGTGGAGATTATAAATTTATAACGTTACACTGTTCACACCATATTAAATATATATAAAAAAAAATTATATTTTTTTTTTTTAAACTTTTAATTTTTTAACATGCCCGTCAATATGACGTTTTTGAAAATGAATGGCAAGTTGAGCATGACGTAAAGGTTTTAGATTAAAACGTATTTTAAGAGTAAAAATGCGAAATACGGGCATACGGGCGTCAAATTTAACCCCTGCCCCTATCCAACACAACGACATTCATTTTCTAAGTGCATCAAGAACGTGCCACTTGATAACAACACCATGGTCCAAGTTCCCTCTTAGGAAGCCGAAGACACATAATTCAACGCCAAACCTTTCCTTGTTTTTTCTTCTACGAGGACACCGATTTTCAGAGGAACTGAGTACGAGGAGAATATTAAATACGCTTTATTGCAAGAGTCTTGGAATTTATAATTTTTTATAAAAATAAATTTAAGAATCTAGGGACAATGTCCATCTGCTCTCTCCGCTTCCTAACACAAACCACATTCATTTTCTATGCACACCAAGAATGTGCCACCTGATAACAACACCACGGTCCACGTTCCCTCTTGGGAACCTGAAGACAAGTATAATTCAACGCCAAACCTTTTCTTGTTTTTTCCTCTGCCAGGACACCGATTTTCAGAGGAACTAAGTACGAGGAGAATATTAAATACGTTTTATTGCCAGAGTTTTAGAATTTATAATTTTTTAGGGGTTGTTTTTAGTGCAATTTTTTGGATTTTCTGTTGTAGAATCTAGTAGAAAATTTTGAGTTAAAATCTTGATTTGTATTATTTAAAAAAATTTTTTACTGTATATATGGATTCAGCACTGTGAAAAAGCCCTAGGGCACTTTCATTGTGTAAAGTTACCCAACAAACTTGTGATTTCCATAAATTCTAGTCGGATTTTAGAGAAATTAGACTAGAAAAACCTTTAGGAAAAGCTTCCAAAAAGTCGCACTAAAGACAAGTCCATCTTTTTATAAAATAAAATATTGTGGGATAACATGACATATAGCACTATATAATATATGATTAATATATTATATTATTGATTTTAATTAGTGTAGATCTATCTTAATTTTGGATCTACTAAGGGTTTAGAGGGATCAAATATTTTTTCACTCTAAAAGAGGTTTGCACATAAAGAGATTTGATCCTTCTAGGAATTTGGTAGATCCGGAGTTAAGATTGATCTAGACTCATTTAATTTGTCTTTTTAAATAAGGTACATTCCACATGAATATCATGAGTTAATACCATAGGCTCTCAATACCATAACTCATTTTTAATTTTTATCATTATTTTATTTTTATGTAATTTGACTTAATCAAAATGTTAAACATTACATTTCAACATCTCTACCATTGCCCCAATAGTTTTTTTGTTGTGTATTACATCATTAATTTTAATAATATTTTTGTAAATAATAATAATATATATAATAAAATTAAAATATTTTTTTAAATAATAATAATATTTACAAAGATATTATTAAAATTAATGATGTAATACCTAATAAATAAATTATTGCATCCTCTTCAACTAGAATGGTAGAGATATTGTAATGTAATGTTTCACATTTTACTAAGTCAAATTACATGAAAATAAAATAAAATTATTGTTGAATTTAATGATTATAAATATGCATTTTTTTACAACCTTACAGATTCTAATTCATAAAAAGTTAGAGTGTGTATATCTTCATGAATTTTAATACTCAAATCACTACTTAAAAATTAATCTTTTATTGCACAACAAAAAAAGTCTTATACATCAATTTGGTGTCTAACTTGATTGTAATTTTAAAATTAAATTATTTTTATTTTTATTACACCATTAATAATTCTAGTATTATATCATTATTTTCAAGTTTTTTAAAATTTATTAAAACTATAAAATGATTAACTAAAATTAATATGTATCAAATTTCTTACGTATAAAAACAAAATTGAAATTTGAACATCAAATTTATATATTTGTAACAAGTATAACTAAAATATAAGCTAATATCTAATTGGTTATTATACATATATATTTGGTCAATATTATATATTACACTTTCGTAGATACTATATATATACATTATTAACCAGCATAACTAAAATATAAGCCAATATCTAATTGGTTATTATACATATATATATTTGGTCAGTATTATCTATTGCACTTTCATATATATTATGTATGTTCAATATCAATCATTATACTTGCATAAATGTAAGCTTCTTTATTTGTAGGTCTCATTGATAGGGGGCTAATACTCTCCTTGGGCATAATTGGACCCTTCACACTTATTTCCATTGTATATGCTCCAAAAGAAAAAGTCTATTGAGACCTAATATTAATTTATGCTAGTTGGACATTCAAGTCTCGAGCTTCATTAAAAATCATGATATCGTCTAGGGTGTTGTCCATTTATTCATTGTCCTCTATAACGGTTAGGATAGAGACATTTACAAAATGTTCATCGATTATTTTGCCAACATTTCTTCCAAGAAGAAGAATAACCTTAATCAGACCCCATGAGGTATGATGGTGTAAAAGGTAGCCCAAAGATTCCACAACCATCACATAAAGTGTTAGAGCTAATGGGCAACCTTATGTTGTCGACTAAGAGATCAAAATACCTTATACATGGATTGGTTATCAAACAATAATGTTGTTACATTCACAAAAAGATCTAAATCGCACACATAAAAATTTTAAACGTGTGAATCTAGAACATAAACAAAATGAATGACCACTTTTCTTGGCTACAAAACATTCCAAATTCCATCTTGTTTAACAATGCTTCAAACCCTAAATAACAAGTTAATTCCATACTTTTCAAAACTACAATAAAAATGTCTAGAATGAAATGCCCTCAAATAAAAACACAAATCAAATCATCTAAGGGAGAATTTACCAAATCCATAGGGGAATTTAGCAGTGTGAGCTTGGAAATTTGTATCACAAGGAGTGATGTGAGGGAAGCATGATGTTTCTTCAAACTATTCCTTGGCCACTTTATGGTGGCCTCACCTAACTATCACAATATGCTAGCAAAAATATCGAAGGAAAGTCTTAATCTAGCTTTTTATATCATTCCACGACTCTATCCACCCATCTTCTTATTAAGACCAAGGAAACAAGTTTCAAATCCATAATATGGCTTGAATACAACCCAAGTATTGAAGACAAAATATATCATTCAATAATGACCTTTGTATAACACTAATGTCCATGTGCTCTCTTCCTAATGGGACAACGCATCTTTCAAGACCAAAACTTTGAGGCCACCAATTTTCTAGGGAGATATGCTTTCTTCCCAAAAAGACAAAACATATCATTCAATATCAACTTTTTTACAACATTAATGTCCATGTGCTCTCTTCCCAATAGTACAAAACATATTTCAATACCAATCCTTTAAGGCCACCAATTTTCTAGGGATGGAATATAATGAGATTATTTAATATTTTGTATTATTTGCATAATGACAATATTAAATGGCGTGGTATAACAAGGCCACAATTTCGTTTGGATGATGAATTTCTCACTAAAATATGATGAGAAATTCTTTAAAAAATCGAACTGTGGTAGTGTTTAAATCATTTTTTTAATGAAAGAAATATATTCAACACCATCAAAAACCTCTAAGAGACCCAAAATCTCAAAATTTGATAGCTTAACCCAAATTTTCAAAAAAATTCGTCATATTTTTTAAAAATCATGCCAAAATTTCTATTGTTTTTCCAGCTAAAACGTAACCTAATATCATGTATTGCACTATCTTCATAATGAAAATATCAAATGCATTTGTATCGTAAGAGTGTCTGAACTAATACTTTTTTAATAAAAAGAAAATGTTTGTATGATTACGAGGGAAGATTCACAATATTGAAGTATCTTTAATGCATTAATGGTCAACATCGCTCTATGTGTTGGTAAACATCCCATATATGTACATCTAGGTAAGAAACTTGTGACTAATTAACATTACTTGAGATGTTGGGTATTATCTCATATTTGTACCTTGGTTGGATAAAAGTGCACATACAACCATGCAATTTGTTAGAATTGTAGAGAACACATGAATACAACCATGAAATTTGTTAGATTTGTAGAGAACACATGAATGACTAAAATTACCCTACATATTAGGTATACTTCATCATTCTCTATATTTTTATTAGTTTTTGGTGTGTGATGAAGTTACTTCATTTTCCGTAGAGTTTTCATTAGTACTTTTATTATTGATGTTTGGTCAAGGTTTTCTACATTTGTTTAAAGTTTGTAATGACGCTTTTTCATTTGTAGTAGATTTTTTCTTGAAAAATTTGTTATTAATGTTTAATAAGTCTTTTCCACACATTCACTTCGAGAAATTCTCTTTAATTCTATCTTGATTATGTGAGCCATTTTCTCTTGAAAATGTGTAGTATTATGTTGTTTATGCCTAATCTTAATATCCATTGTGACGATTGTCTTAATTTATAATGTATAAGGTTTTAGATTGATGTCAGAATTGATATGAAAAACAATGATTTTGTAAGAAATCTAGGATGAGGTCACAATTTTATAAGTTATGGAATTGGTTTTGGGTGATTTTTTATTTAAGTATTTTATGTTGTATGATTTGAAGACAAATGTGATTGATTTCAAAATTTTCACAATATTGCACAATTTATCATAGTGTCAATTTTTTTCTCCACAAAGTTGGAGAATGTCCTCATGCTTCTTCATATTCTATTTTGATAACTTGCATATAATTTCAAGGATCAAGTTTCATTTGTTGTTGTGTGGTCCCATGAATAAACAAGCATCGAAAGAAAAATGTTTTCCTCCTCCTTTTTGTAATTATGTGTGTTGAGCTAATTTATTAACACCAATTAACACAAGTATTTAATTATCAATTCGGGTTTGTAAAACTCGGAGGCAAGTCCTCAGCGTATGGATATCAGATGTAGCTAAGCTTAGAAGATAAAATTTGAAGAGTTAAGGAAGTACCTATTACAAATATAAACCTATTTTAACAATTTTTAATTCATTTATGTAATATGTGAGGAATGAGGCTCCTAACTTAGGAGAACCATGTTGTCCTTCCCTATAATACTACTTTCATGAAGATAAATCCATCACTAATTAAAAATGGTTTATGATGCAGAAGATGTCAAAGAAGAGGCTCCTAACTAACGAGGAACAGATTGTCCTTTTTCACAATTCTACTATATCAAAATCACCATTGCTTCAAACTAGAAATGCAGAAATAACTTCAAATAAGAAAAAGAGAATGAAATTCAGTTTTAGTTCAAGATCAAATAGAAGGGGAATTTAACTTAAATTCCTATGTTTCCCTTCATATGTAGATTAGAATTAAACCAATATACATTCAACAATCATCACGCATCTAAATACATTTGAAACAAGAACTAATTTATGAAAACTATGAAAATTTAAATAAGAAGTGCACTTAGCTTCGTGTGGGGGCCCTCCACCCTTGCCTTGCACACTTGAAGAATTCTCAGCTACAACAACTTCAGTAAATCAACCAAGCATGAACAACAAATTGAAATGAAACAGGTTCTTCAATTATCTTTCAGTCTTCAAAGAGTCTCAAAATCAAATTACATAAATTCTACATAAATTCTACATGCCATAAGCCTTCAAAGTTTTGGCTTAAATAGAAGATCATGAAACAAACTGATCTGAAGTATCTCTAACAACTATATCTATCCATATCCACCTATCCAAGTCGAATCCATCCAATCTATTACTAAAAATATGGAAAATCCCATGAAATCATAAAACTGCCCTATTTCCTAGGGATTTTCTGAATGACTAGTCATGTTTGACCAGCCTTAACCGGACCTGATTTAGCTTGTTTTGACCCAACCAATTGGAATTAGTTCAGTCATAGTTCCCAAGCTTTCTGTAATGTCCCTTAATAATAAATAATAAATAATAAATAAATATAATATAATATAATATTAAAATACAAGAAAAATAAATAGTAAACAATAAATAAAAAATAGTAATAGTAAATGCATAATAAATAATAATAAATTAATAATAACAATACTAAAGCTCTAATACATATTAATAAAAATAAACAGAAAAATAGTAAAAATTAGTAAAGCTATCAAAAAGTAAAAACAAAAGAAATAAAACAAGAAAGCAGTAAAGTTGCATGTTGACACATGGAGTGTATGCATGTGGTTCCCCTTCCAATGTTTGCTCTATTTAATAGATGGTGAGGAAGATGAGAGACATTCCATCATCCATTCTCTTGGGAGAATAGTGTTGTGAGACAAAGAATTCCCTGGAAGTAGTACGTTGATTGAGGGCTCGGGGGTAGTTAGTTGTAGCAAGATTTTGTGCAATTGAGCCTATGGTTGGATGGAGAGTCGTCCCCAAGACTTTGTTGTAGATAGCAAAATTCAACTAGCATTCAAACCCGAAATCACAAGTGAGAAACGTCATCGCCACAAGTAAGTTGTCTCTACTCATATTTTTGAAGTTTGATGTTAATTAGTTGATAAATTGCGTGTTGATTATAAATCGCATGATTAATTTAATTAATTACATGTTTTTATTTCATGGTTGTTACATATGGTATTAGAGCCAAGTTCAAACCTTGCAGCCTATGGACACATCCATATCTATAGCATTTTCGTTGACGAGGTAATTATGAAAAGTTTATAAGAAAGATAACCCCAAAATTTATATGGAAATTTAAGCATATAAAATTCATAATAAATTCTCGCCATTAAGGAAATTTAGGATTTTGTGAAGGAGAATCCAAGTATAAATCTCAATTATTAAAGGATCAATAACCTGTTATATTTTTAAAATATTTAAACCAAAAAAGGATTTTATGAGTACACTCCTTAGTAAATAAAGGTTGAAATTGAGTAAATTAAGAACTAAGGTAGTTCGCTCTTTTGATACCATGTTACTAGTCAAGTTGAGCTCCTTATAATACATGCCTTAGGTTGTAATACATGTATTATGTTCAACCTAAGTTAATATGAAAATATGTTAGAATTATTTACATACTGTAGTGGTATGTAATAAAGAATTACGAGTTTATTAAAAATGGAAAATCCTTCTGTGATATACATGCGGTTGTATAGGATTATTATGGGCATGCCGTTAGTTATTGGTCATTACATCAAACCCATCCAAGTCATATTTCACTTTGGAACAATCAGCCGTAGTGTGAAAACGCCACTCATATGAAAAAAAAAAATTATAATGAAAACACGAAGAAATATCATAGAATGTACGCATAGCACTCCACGTTAGGATTCGAGTTTGTATAGTAAAGTAATAAGGGATTTCATAAAATTGACTAAAGTTTCTAACTTCTCTGTTTCCAAAGATGGAATGGAACACATAATTGGAGTTGAGGCGGTGCACCCTCTGATGGAAACAGATACTCCACTTTCACCTTTTTACAGAGATTCCATAGTGAGATAGAACAAAGTCGAGCAACCATGGGTGGTGACACCTGCTAAGGTCCTATATACCGCATCTCAGAGAAAATGAGATATTAGTTTTGGCCGGTGCAAGGAAAACACTGAAGTGCTGTCTAACGGTACAACAGGGTTTCCGTCCGTCCCTTTCTCTTCATGAAATGCGAGATAACTGACTCTGGTTAGGAATGGTAGAAAGCAGTTGTAGGTTACTGTGTTGATAGGATTGTTGTTCTGTATTTTTAAAACGCTGCCTTACACGAGTTTGAAAGGACAAAGCTGGGCAATTAAAGACTTCCTTGTCCCAAGATGTGATTCAAGGTGTATGGGTTGGACGCTACACCTGTGGAAAAAAAAAAAACCTCAACCAGTCATGGAAACTGCCCGACGGTGGATCTTATCCTTGAATTTGATTTAATTATATCGGTAGCAGGGTACGAGGACGTGGGAGTCATCGTATGGTTTCTCCTCCTTTGATGTGTAGGATTTTATACTCATGCGTTGGCAAGTTAGACGTTTTTATTTTCTCAATTTCCATAAAATGAAATGTCCACGATGGGTAAAAGCAACCTCGCCTTAAAAAGTTAAGAACTAGAGAAAATCACGTTGGTGATTGTTGTTTCTTGATTTTTGGGTTGTTTTTACAACAAATGCGGAGGCAATTAACTGCGGATTTCTGATGGGATTCGGTGCATTAACGCTGATATAATCGGATCCCTGGTCTGGTGGCCGCGCACAGGCCCGACCGGCCCGCCTACACGGTGGAACTGAGGAGGCAATTGCCTGAGAATCGAGTTAGCCACCAATGCAAGGTGCGAATAATATTTATCCTCAGAAGCCCGCCTACACGGTGGAACTGGGGAGGCAATTGACTGCGAATCGAGTTAGCCACCAATGCAATGTGCGGATAATAATTACCCTCCGAAGCGTCCTCCCTCATAGACTGATATAGCCATCCAATAAACATTATCTTAAAAGAAAAAGAAGGGTAAAAGCAGCGCTCTTACTAAAATTACGCACCCTTAAAAGCTCGAAGCACTTGTTATTACATGCATCACCGCACTAGGAAAAGCAGTTGATGGTTGTTTGTCTGTTTCCAAAATTTTAACAATTGTTTCTTTCCACGAAATGTCATTTTGGGTGTATCATTATCTGTATGCGTACAACAGAAGATTTGCGCTAGTGTAGCTCTCCCTAATTCTGCACTCTAGAGTTCATGTATACAGATATGGTTGCCGTGGAAATAATTAATCGAAGTATGAAATAGAATTATGAACTGGGGCAAATCCAATTTCCAAACCTCAAAATATGGAACCTTTCACAGATCGAAGTCTGAATTCTTTTAAAAAATAAGCAAAAAAAAAAAAAATTAAAGTCAATAATGACCAAGAAAACGATCATGATAAGTCCTTACAAAATTTAATTTAATTTTAATACGAACTCCACCTTAAATAAAGAGATGCACCCTTTTAAGTACAACGTATATTTTTTTCTTGATATGAAAATTAGCTTTTGGGTTGGCTATCTTGAAAATAATTAAGATAACAAAGTAGGCTTCTTTGAAAATTATCTCCTTGCACTTGCGGGAGGATGAAAAGCATATGAATTGAAAAAATATTGTTAGAGTTAGGATCATTTCGGCTTTGGGTTCAGCACTTGGTAGAAGTTTTTCTTAAATGTTCCAGATTTATTCATGGTTTTTTTTGGCACTTGCATCCTTTACGGACTATTATCGTTGATGTAGTTATTATAATGATATTACTATTATCATTAAAATGTTTATACTTTAAATTTACATAAAACAAATTTTTAATAAGGATAATATGTACTTAATATATAAGTGGCTTTAATTTTATGATATATTGGGAAAGATTTTAATAATTAAATAACAATATATTGATGTTTTATTATGCAACATATTATCTTAAAATATAATTCATGATTATTATACATTTTTTTTTTTTTATAGATGTCAAAGAAAGTTTATAGGAATAATTGAGAAAGATAAATAATAGATTTATAGTGATGTAAATAATTAAGGTTATGCAAGTAAATGATGAGTTGTTTATTTTTTATTTTTTGAAAAGTTATTCGGCCAATCTTGTTTTAAGGTTCTCAAGAGAAGAATGGTAAAGAAAAGGTCTTAATTAAGTCAAAACAAATAGTGACATTTTAACCTTACTTATATTTATTTTTATAATAGACTTTGTTTTTCTAAAGATATTCATTGAATTATCGATCTCTATTTTCAATGGCATGATGATTAATATACATGAATGAATACATAGACATTCGACAATGAACATTAGAAGAGACCATAAGATATGCAGTGATACACTGGAGTAACAATGCTATATTGGCCAAGGTAACGTGTTCAAACAAGGAGTGGGAAATCCTAATTGTGAAATTGAGAGAAGTGTGGCACATTCCCCTAAAACTATACATTAAATAAAGTTCAAACTTGAAGCAATATACTCTAAGATAGTATGCAAGGGGCAGTAAGTATTAGAATGCGGTGATGGAAAATAACTATAAAGAGCCAACGACTATAAGAAAGCAAGGAGAGCTTGCAAATTTGATTACCAATATAAGCAATATATGTTTGATAAAATACCTTATGGAGTAATAATAAAGGATGAACTTGCAAATTTTGATGATAGCGAATTGTGGTTGTTATAACCATGACCAACTTGGAATGTTAAGATGAAAAGGAAGGAGTCGTAGGACATTTAAAGGGAGCGAATGGAAGTTTCACAAACAAGTATAAGAATTCAATGACAATTAGTAACTTAATACTCTTGAGGTGGCACATAAGTGACCATTTGAAAAAAAAAAAAATTGTTTTTAAAAGAATCAATATAAGGTCTAATGGAAGATGGCATGTTTCAAGAAGGCAATACTTTCAATCAACTAGTGAAGTTGAAAGATTATATAATGGTGATGATCATTTTTAAGGAAGTTGTAGGAATTATGGTAACCTTAGATTACAATGGAAATAAAACCATGAATTTCTGTAGGGTGGAATAAAGAGGACAAAATAAAAAATTGGCAAGACTTTACAAGAGGAAAAAGGGGAAATGGCTTAGCATACAATTATTGATAGTCAAGCAAGGTTCCAATGTTTATAACAACAATATGAAATTTTAGGATTAAAGTAGCTAATTAAGTTCATGGAGTTCTTTAAAGTGTATAATATTAAAGTGGGAAGGTAAATGTGGCAATGTGCTAATGTCTCAGGATAATTTATGAGGGCTATATTAAGTTAATGATATTGATGAGTGGATTGAACAACAAGATTGGTAAGGGTTATATTGATGACCTACAAAATTTAAAAGTGTAAGGATTGGAAATTGTGAATACTTTTAATTGCTGAGAAATGACAAATGTTAAATTGGGAAAATGTTTCAAGGATAGTGATGGTTTAACTTTTGGAAAAGGATATAAACTATGTAGACTAATGAGAAAACATCGAGCATGAAGGGTAGGCATAAATATTGTTGGAAATTCTATAATGAGACCTTGAGAAGGATTACACATAAAATGACAAAAGAATGAAAATCATTCACTAATAGAGGGTGTATTTGACTAAATTTCATTCATGGTTTCATGACTAGATTGATGATATAATGAGACTTTTGTAAAATAAATTTATCTAGTTTATACCATGGGTAATGGAAGAAGTTACCAAGTACACTAAGCATATAAAATGTTTTGATGGATGAATAAGTGTAATAGTGGTTCAATGCTTCACCTTTCAAATCAATAGTGTTGACAAGCCAATAGTGAAAGGTAAATATTAAATATAATAATTGTTTACCATGGGTAAAGGAGATACATTTCATGATAAGTCGAGGATTAAAGATTAATGGAAAAATAATTAAAGTAAAGAGTAAGAAGTTAGTATGCTATTGATGAGTTATGTATTTGGATTACATAAGTCAAATGAAACAAAAATTTAAGGAATGATGGTAAGACTAGGAAAAACTTAACTAGAGATTATGACATTATTGGGTGAAACTTGGAAGTAAAGAGATTATATCAAAACTATAGCATACGAGTAGTATGGCTATGCCTATTCAGTAAATTTTGAACTTTCTTATGGAAAGAAGAGAAAATGATTATTGAAAGCATTTGACATCTGGTTGAGAACACAACACTAAGAGTGTTTATGGGATAGCCTAGATCTTAGATGGATGTTGAATAATCTTGTATCATAGGTAATATCCATTGTTTATATAAGAATATGAAATAGATTCATGATAAGAATGCTTATAGTGTATTATTTCTCTATATTTGATGTGTATTGAGATCATTCTCATATTTATGATGTTATGGTATGAGGTTATGTTGACATGTGCTTCATTTATTATGAGATGTCATGATATATCTTTGATGTTAATATGTTGATGTTGTAACTTATGAGGATATTATGATCTGAAGAATGTGGTAACTGCAAGAAAATTTTATAACATGAGAATGTGGTGATTAACAATGATGTTATGTTATCATGATGATATGCAAGAGTTGGCATGTAAATTATTTTCTATGATATTATGATTATGCAGTGGTTGCATGTTGAGGTGTGATGATTGACAGGACTCCACAAATGGGCCGAGAGGGCCAATTTAATTGATGATCTCGTGTGAGGCCATACGCATGAGGGAGAATAAGTAACACCATATGGGCTGGGGACAAACTCAATCAACACTACATATACCAGTGGTTCCTTTGTCTTGTATAGCTCTTGAGGGCTATGGGACCATCTTGAGGTGGCCAAGTGCCTGATATTGAAGGCTAGGTGCCTAGTATTGTATTGGGATGCCGAAGTCTGGTAGGGGTGTAAGGACTTCGATTCCTAGGGTTGTGCGCCTTAGTGAGTTGTGGAGGAAGTGGGCCAACCTTGCGAGATGCCTGGAGACATTGAGCACCGTACCGATTGCCTGCGTTCGGGCAGATGAGGTCTGAGTCGGGCGCAAGCCTTTAGGCCAGCCTTGGACTAGGATACAGACCGAGGAGGCTTATGCCTAGTTCCGAAAGTGGGAAAAAAGGCAGAGATTCCTTGGGATTTCCCAGGTGTTATGAAACTTTCGATGCCTGTTGGTTATACTAGTTCAGCAGAGGGTGTCGGCGAACATGAAGTAATAAATAACAAAATAAAATGTTAAATAATTCAACTTAACTTCAGGACGAAGTTCCTTAAAGTGGGGGAGTATGTAATGTCCCTTAATAATAAATAATATATAATAAAAAATAAAAAATATAATATAATATTAAAATACAAAGAAAATAAATAATTACAATAAATAAAAAATTAGTTATATTGCATAAATAATAAATAATAATAAAAATAATAATACAATACTAAACCTCTAAATAAATAAAAATAAAAATAAACAGAAAAATAGTAAAAATTAGTAAAGCTATCAGAAAGTAAAAACAAAAGAAATAAAACAAGAAAGCAGTAAAGTTGCATGTTGACACATGGAGTGCGTGCATGTGGTTCCCCTTCCAATGTTTGCTCTATTTAATAGATGGTGATGAAGATGAGAGGCATTCCATCATCCATTCTCTTGGGAGAATAGTGTTGTGAGACAAAGGACTCCCTGGCAGTAGTACGTTGATTGAGGGGTCGGGGGTGGCTAGTTGTAGTAAGATTTTTTGCAATTGAACCTATGGTTGGGTGGAGAGTCGTCCCCAAGACTTTGTTTCAGTTAGCAGAATTCAACTAGAATTCAACCTCAAAATCACAAGTGAGAAACATCATCGCCACTGGTAAGTTGTCTCTACTCATATTTTTGAAGTTTGATGTTAATTGGTTGATAAATTGCGTGTTGATTATAAATCACATGATTAATCTAATTAATTACATGTTTTTATTTCGGGGTTGTTACACTTTCCATTCATGTATCTAGCTCAAGCCCAAGTGTCCTGCAAATATGTCATCCAGATAGCCATTACATGAATTTCTGATTCTGTCCAAAAATACTCTTAAAACCCAATTTTTGCAAAAATATCTAAAAATTGAAAAACATAACTTATTTGCTTGAATATGCATAATAAGGTCAAAATAAGGTGTATGTTAGGACTCTGAATTGTCTACTTTTGACCCTACAATTTTTTATGATACTACTCTTTTTAACCTATGAATTGAAACCCTTGATATCATTTTTGACCTCATCATCCCAAGGTATGAAGTAACTCTCCTCATTTGCTATATGATTAATTATTCAACACGTATTCATGTTATCTTTACAATTAATCTTTGGAAATTAGCTAAGTCGCTGACAGTTGATTGGAATTGTTCAAAGTCCACAGAATCATGATTCACAGTTGCTGCAACACCAGGAACAACAACTGTGCAGTTGCTGCAACACCAGAAGCAGCAACTGACTAAAGTGGGAAATGTCTTAATTCGCAACAGCAACTGTCCGAAGTTGGCAAGACTATACTCGGCCGATGATGATAAAGTAGGATCAAGTCAATCCAGCCACAGACGCGGGAACACCAGGAATAGCACGAAGTATTTTAAGGGACGGTTAAGATGTACCGAATCAGCAACAACAACAGAGTAACCGAAGATAGCATGAGGAATCCGAGGAAATAGACGAAGATCATCCGTTTTGCAACAACGGAAAGAACCAATTAACTAAGGATGACAAAGATAATATATGGTTGTAACATTATGCTGTAACAGGAATCAATTTCCTATTTTTGTACAGAAGAATTAAACTGTAGGACAATCTATTGTAATAGATGTCTCCTCTATAAAGAGGAGACATCTACAGTTGAAAGACTAGCATGTGATACCGAATTATTGTAGTGCTGAAGGTCGGAACCTCTGTTGTAACTAAACTCTTGGCAGATGAATAAAGTTTTGTTCTGAGCAATTTGATTTAATATTTGTGTGCAGGGGAATCTTGTGAGAGGGACAGGGCCCACCTTCTTCACAAGATTTACCCATTCCTTTTCTGTTAAGTGCGTGTTAATTATGTATGTGTTTGGCCTTGCTTCTGATAATTCCCTTTTGTTGATACGTTGTTCCTTTGATCGATTGGCGCTGTGAGAAGTGTGTCACCGGTGAATGGGATTTTGGTGTGTATTGGTGACTGGTCACGGAGGTAGGTGCTGGGCGTCCTTATTCTGAGGACAGGGTCCTGGTCCTCTGTTACAAACAGCCATCACTTTTCTGCAGATTTGTTATCTTTACTTAATTTCATTTCATTTCTGCAATAGTTTAAGACTGTTGTAACGCAGAGTAAGTGTTTGATAGGAATTAGATTTGTTTTACTACAGCTCTTAATGCTTTTGAAATTAAATTCCATACAGTATGAGGTCACCTTTGAAATAAAAGGACTTTCCAGGGTTGACAAATTAATGTGGTACTCGACTGTTAATCAATAACAATTCGAGCGACCAACATTTTGGCGCCGTTGCCGGGGAAGGCGACTAAATTTTTTTTAAGGCATTAATGATTTTTCTTTAGAATAACAGGTGCATGAGAGGACGCAAGAAAGCTAACTTCACAGGCGGTAAGGGAACAGGAGGCGGAAGAAAGACTTTCATTGACGAGATCATTTCAAAAGCCGAGACATCTCAGAGAACGAGTTCCCGAAGACCTCAAATCCAGTATTCCTCCCAAACAGATCATCAGACAGAGGAAGTACTAGGGCCTGAAAGGAAGCTGGAAACACCAGAGCACATTGAGGAACCAGTAGAGGAACCTGAAGAATCAGAAGATACTGAAGATAGAGCCAGTGACTCAGGGAGAAGAATAATGGAGGATAACAGAGCAGAAGGAAGGGGGGAAAACTCACTTTCCACCCTGGAATTTCCTATTGGGGACCTCCCAAGAGGAGCAATCCCTATGAAAAATATTCCACCTGCGACATTGCCTAATTTTCATGGGTTATCCTCTGAATATCCCGATGAGTTCCTCTTTGAATTTGATATACTGTGTAGAATTTATTATTATGTAACTCCTGCTGAGAAGTTAAAATTGTTTCCAGCAACACTAAAAGGGAACACATTAAGATGGTTTATGAGCCTAGGGGCCCATGTAATCACCACATGGGATCAAATGAAAGAAAATTTTCTGAGCAAATATCAGGACTACTGTCGAACAAGAGAAAGGAAGGAAGAATTGTTCAAAATGGTTCAGAAAGAAGATGAGAATCTGGAGGACTTTGTAGAGAGACTGCAATATAATTTGCACCGATCAGATCACCCAACCATGAGTAAGGATATTTTGAAGACAATACTATTAAAAGGAGTACGAGATGACTGCCTAGATATGTTAAATATGCTCGGAAAAGGGGATATTTCCAAAGAACCATTTGATGAGATTATCAACCTCTACATGCGGTGTTCCAGAGGAGCAGCAAGCAGACCAAAAACCAGGGACAATACATATTCAAGAGTCCAGAAGTCAGCAAGCGGAGGAGCAACATGAGCTAAAATAGGTAGTCTGCTTGAAGAATTCAAAACTGAAATGCTAAGCTCTTTTGCATCAAAAATTGATGCTCTGCAGGTTAAAAAGAAACAGGCAGAAGCAGAAGCTACCCTGGCTATCTTTTGCTCCAAATGCAGAGGAAAGCACCCACTGCGGGAATGCCCATTGGATAAGGTACCAATTTGTACCATTTGTGAAAAGGATCATGAAACTCAGCAATGGCCCTCTTTGCCAGGAATAAAGGCAGCACTGCAATCAACTGAAGAAGAAGCTAAAGCAGTGTACCTGATGACACAGAGGAGGCAATGGCCACAAAGACAAGGTATGAGTTCTAACACATCATTTAGTCGTTGGAATAATCAGTCTCCTTTTCAAACAAATTTCCCACCCATGAATCAAATGCAATACCCACCCTTTAATCCGCTGCAATTTCCTGTGCAACAACCAAATCCTCCTTTTACTGACCCTAATATGTGGAATCCTTGGACTTTTCAACAACCTTATTTCAATCAATGGAATCCAAATTGGGCAGCCCAGCAGATTCCATTTCCTCAACACCGACAATCTCTTTCCTTACCATCTAATGCCCCGCAGAATAACCAATCAATGAGACCCCAACTGCCTGTGCAACCTAATCCCAACCCAAACAATAATAAAGCCATGCAGGTAATAGATATTCAAAGTCAACCTGTCCCACCTATGCAATGTAATGATATCCATTTATGCTCTGGGAGGATAGTTGAACCCATCATAGATGACATTACTGACTCTGAAAAAGAAGAAACTAGAAAGGAAAAGTCATCTAACAAAGACACTGAAATTCTTGAATCATCTTCTAACAAGACTGTCCAAATAGCAGAGCCACCCTTTCCTAAAAGATTGGCTCTTACTAAAACATTTGAGCCACCAGCTTTTAACCTTTTAGGAGAACTGCAGAATTTATATGTCAAAATCCCATTATTGCAAGCACTAAGAGATGTCCCTATCTATGCTAGAACTGTTAAGGATATTTGTATAAAAAAACCTGGAAGAAAAGCCAAGGAACCCCTCACAGTTCATGTGATGGGGGAACCGACTGCTTTGATGATAGAAAAAGGCCCCCCTGTGAAATACGGTGACCCTGGTCTCCCTACAGTAATAGTTCAGGTCGGAAAAACCTTTGTCTCTAAAGTTCTAGTAGATCTAGGTGCAAAAATAAACATTATGACACTCGAAACAGCACAATTACTGCAATTAAAACACTTAATTAGGGAAACCCCAACCATTTTAGAGCTGGCTGATCGCTCTACAATTAAACCTGAAGGAGTCATTGAAGACCTGGTAATTTCCGTAGAATCTTGGAATTACCCAGTTGACTTTGTGGTGTTACAAACTAAAACAAAGTTGGGGGGTCATCCATTAATTCTAGGAAGACCTTGGCTCGCTACAGCAGATGCTTTTATCAGCTGTAGGTTTGGATCAATGATCATATCTAATGGGCAGGAAACCAAACAGCTGACTCTTTATCCTCATGCCACACCCATGATTAATAACGATAATTCAATATGGGTAGATTATGAGGATGAGGAAACCCAACCTATTTTAACTGTTGGACAAGCTTTAACTCTCAAAGAATCAACCGAAGATGAGCTAATCAACAACTTTATTTATGAACCTTCTTCGGTTAGCTCAGAAATACATAATCACCTCACTGCAATCCTAGAATCTGAATCACAGAACAACCTTGAAACTGAAAATTTACCTCAGATATTAGCTGGAAGTCCTTCCAAAAGTATAACAGTAGAGATCGAACCAGGCAAAACACTAAATATAAATCCTAATCTAACAGATGATCAAAAACAACAGTTAATGAAGCTACTCAAAGAAAATAAAGAAGCATTTGATTGGGATTATACAGACATGAAAGGGATTTCTCCTGAACTATGCACTCACCGCATTTATATTAAAGAAGGATCTTAGCCAGTTTGTCAACCCCAAAGACGAATGAACCCCAATTTAAGGGAAATAGTAAAAGAAGAGCTTCAAAAATTGTTAAATGAAGGATTTATATATCCCATATCTGATAGTGAATGGGTTTCTCCGCTAGTAATAGTACCCAAGAAAAATGGGAAATGGCGAGTATGTGTAGACTATAGAGCCCTAAATAAGGCTACCCAGAAGGACCATTTCCCTTTACCATTCATTGATCAGGTATTAGATAACTTAGCTGGTAAGAAGTTCTTTTCCTTTTTGGATGGATTTAGCGGATACAATCAGATAAGGATTACACCCCAGGATCAGGATAAAACCACTTTTACTAGCCCTTGGGGGACCTTTTCTTATAGGGTTCTTCCATTTGGGCTATGTAATGCCCCAGCAACATTTCAGAGAGTGGTGATAGGGATCTTCTCTGATATGATAAATGATTCTTTAGAAATTTTTATGGATGACTTTACTCCTTATGGAACAACCTTTGAAGATGCCCTGCAGAATCTTGAAAAAGTACTTAAGCGATGTATAGAAGCACATCTTGCCTTAAGTACTGAGAAATGCCATATGATGATGAATGAAGGCATTTTATTAGGTCACTTTGTTTCATTGTTAGGAATTCAAATCGATCTCGCAAAAATACAGGTAATTTTGACCCTCCCTATCCCCAAAACTCAGACAGAAGTAAGGAGTTTCTTAGGACATGCAGGGTATTATAGAAGATTTATCAAAGACTTTTTTAAGATAGCTTCTCCTCTGTTTGTGTTACTAACGAAAAATGCTGAATTTAAGTGGACTGATGATTGTGAAAAAGCATTTGATCAGCTTCAACATCAGTTGTCCATAGCTCCCATTTTGAGAGGACCAGATTGGGCACTCCCCTTTCACATATCCGCTGATGCCTCAAACACTGCCATTGGAGTTGTCCTAGGACAGGAAGAAAATGGTCTTCCCTATGCCATTTATTTCATTAGTAAAAACATGACTCCCGCAGAACTTAATTATACAGTCACCGAGAAAGAATTTCTAGCAGTTATTTATGCTATCAACAAATTTCGGCATTACATTACTAGTTATACTACTTTTGTGCATACTGACCACTCGGCCATTAAATATCTAATGAATAAATCAGTTACAAATGCTCGAGTCACTAGATGGTTACTGTTATTACAGGAATTTGATATCACAGTCGTAGACCGACCAGGAAAAGAAAATGTAGTTGTTGACTTTCTTTCTCGGTTAAAAACTAATGAAAATATTCCAGTAGAAGATTCTTTTCCTGATGAGTATTTATTTACAATCTCTGCTCACTCACCTTGGTATGCAGACATTGCTAACTACTTAGTTGCAGGAAAATTACCATCACACCTATCGCATAGAGAAAAAAGGAAAATTATTCAGCAAAGCGCTAGGTACAGCTGGATAAGTGGTTGTTTGTTTCACACAGGACTCGATCAGGAGATCCGGAGATGCATTGGTGAAGATCAGATTTATGATGTATTGAAAGCTTGCCACGATGGACCTTTTGGAGGACGTTTCGCGGATAAAAGGACAACACACAAAGTTCTCAGGATGGGATATTACTGGCCCTCAATCTTCAAAGATGCAAAGAAATATGTCAGGGCCTATTATAGCTGCCAAAGAATGGGCCAACCTAACCACAGGGATGAAATGCCACTCAATCCCCAAGTAATTCTTGAACCATTTGAAAGATGGGCACTAGATTTTATAGGTCCCATTAATCCTCCATATAATCAAAGAATTTACATACTAGTATGTACAAACTACATGACTAAGTGGGTAGAGGCCAAGGCACTTATCAAAGCTAATGAGGAATCAGTATTAACATTTTTATTTGAAGAAATCTTCGTTAGGTTTGGATTTCCTAGGGAGCTAGTCACTAAAGGAGGACCTCCTTTTAATTCCCATGGCTTCAAAGACACATTGCAGAAATACCATATTAAGCATAGAATGACCACACCTTATCACCCCTAGTCAAATGGGCAGGTGGAAAGCACCAACAAAGTCATAGAAGCTATTCTGACAGAAACAATAAAGGAGAACAGGAGGGACTGGTTTCAAAAGCTGCCTGAAGCACTTTGGGCTTATAGAACCACTTGGAAGAACACCACAGGCTTTTCACTCTATGAGTTAGTTTTTGGTAAAAATGTTGTTTTCCCTTTGGAGTTTGAAATCAAAACTTTGAGAACTGCTTTAGCTGTTAACCTTGATTTGACTGATGCACAGACAGCCAGGTTGCAGCAGCTACAAGAGCTAGACGAGAAAAGATTGGATGCCATCCACCAGACAACCATGATTCAGCAACAAAGAACCAGATGGCATGATAAAACTATTAAGCAGAAGCAGTTCCAGAAAGGTAACTGGGCTTTACTGTATCACTCCCATTTCGAGAATTTCCAAGGTAAATTGAGAACAAGGTGGCTAGGACCTTATGAAATAGATGTTGTATTTCCAAACAGAACAGTCATACTTTTAATGATTGATGATAATAGAACACCGCTATTAGTGAATGGATACCGACTCCGTCCGTATCAACGGCCTGTTTCTAAGGAGGATTTCAAAGCTACTTGCATGGCAGAATTATACTATGTTTTCTTGGGGGAATTTGCTTCCCCTCAAGGCACTTAAATTTCTGTTCATTTATTTATTCTTAGATTAGATTTCTGAACTAATAATCCCTGCCAAGGGGTTGCTATGTTACAATTAGTTGTTTTGCAGATCTTACTTTTGGAGGATGGCTAAGAATAAAAATCCTAAAAGGATCACTTTGCAGCTTGGGAATGCTTTTTGGATCATAAGTCAAGTTTTACACCATTCCCAGTTGCTGCAACACCACTTTCCGTCATTCCTCGTTGCTGCAACACCACTTTCCGTCATTTCCCGTTGCTGCAACACCACTTTCCGTCATTCCCCGTTGCTGCAACACCACTTTCCGTCATTCCCCGTTGCTGCAAAACCACTTTCCGTCAATACAATATCATTTCCCCATTGTCGTAACACCACTTACCGCACGAGCTTATGTTCCGACGAAATGTCACTTTTCAACACTACAACACCAATCCTAGCACTTAACGAATCATCATCCTGATGGAACATATTTCGCTGCATTCAAGAGACCAGCCAAGCACTCTAACAAGTACACGTCGTCACTGCTACTTCCCGTCAGATCGCTTGTGTGCTCACAATTAAAAACCCGTTCAAATTATGATTAAGCCAGAAAAGACAAGATAAGACTTTTGCGTGCGACTAAATGTAAAAAGTAAAGGTACGCATGTTTAAGTGTGAATATTAATTTATAGTTAATGCGGAGATGTGATACGACGACCGAAATAATTATACTGCCAATCAAATCATTCAGTCGTAGATTTGGGGGGGATTACCAAAATATCACAATTATTCCATAACACGTAATCACCGCCACCCTTATCCATCGCGGTAATATCTAAAACTTACTCTACCGTGGCATATCCTCATTTGTAATGGTTTGTTCTGTTTCAAACTCAGAAACCATGCTCTGTATCGTGTATTGTTCGCTGAAGCAGCAGCTATGGGAGGAAATCTGATTACCTATGAACCTGGCACAACAACGCTACTAGAACTCTACCCCGAGGTTTATCAAATTTTTCTACAGGCAGGATGGGTAGATTACTTCAGAAGACTTCCAGACTTCAACACACAGCAAGTGTTGGAGTTCACATGCAATTTGAGAGAGGGATTTTCGACAGTCCAGGGAGTACGTATACCAGTAACAGAGGAAGATGTAGCCCAAGTCTCTAGGCTACCAACCAACAGTATACGATGGTTCAGCAGGAAACATCTTATTTTGAATGCGCAGTAAGGCTTCTTTCTATTGGGCGAACACGTAGAAGCTAAAGGCAGAGGGGTCGCTCTTCAGTCACTGCCTCCACCATGGCCAAAGGTCGCAGAGTTTTTTAAGCAATACTTAACTTGCGAAGGTCGTTACCAGGTAATTTACCAACATGACTTCGTTTTGTTAAATCATTTGAGGCATCAACAGTTCATAAATATGCCCTATTATCTATTGGGTTGTCTGAAAAACATGTCACATTATGCTGAAAAAGCGAAGCATCCAACCCTTTCCCTTAAACACCATAGGTTAGCCCAACTCCTGATAAATAGAGGCTTTGCTCTAAATCAACCACCCCCCGTCATTAATCCTCCCCAGCAAATGGAGGAAGTTCCCCAGTAGCCGGAACAAGTACCCCAGGAGGAAGTTCCCCAGCAGTCGGAACAAGTACCCCGGGAGGAAGTTCCCCAGCAGCCGGAACAAATACCTCAGGAAGTCCCCCAGCAGCTAGAGCAAATCCCTCAAGATATTCCTCAGCAATTAACAGTAGAAACACCCCTGCAGAGGACCCCATCCCCCAATGAAGCTCAACTATCCACTCCTGTGCTTCATATTCCTACTGATGATTCTCAGGATAATACCCCCATCATTTCTTTTAAAAGGAAAAAACAGCAGGAAATTGAAACTCCACCAAAAAGGAGAAGAACCAGGGCTTCAATCAAAGCAGCTGCTAGTCCAAATAGTCTCCCCAGCCCAAAGGAAAGTGACTGAAAAATCAAAATCATTGATTTTCCTACCTCCTTAAAGAGTCAGAGAAAATGGTCAACCACAACAGCTAAATTTACCAGCCCCCTGATTCCCAGTTCTCCACCTATTATCCTAACACCCTGTATTCCAATCATTCCAGAACAGTCCCTTTCCTCACCCTCTGCGGCTGAGATGCAGAGCGTTGACAGCTTTGTGACAACATTTTCTGAGGCAGTTGATACACAAGAACCACCTGTCGAGAAATCCAAAATAGACACCCAAGATGATATGGGGCAAGTGGCTGTTACACAAGAACCATCCACTGACCCAACAAGTGACACACAAGAACCACCTGTTGGGGATGCAAATGCCCAAATGAACGCAGAACAACAATCCTCTCATCCACTAGAGCCTGCAGGTACGCAAGCCCCGCCTACCATAGCCTCCCTGCAGGAAGAAATTGAGTTTTTAAAATCCCAGATTAAAGATTATCAACAGGAGATAATAATGGTCAAGGAAGCCTACCAGAATGAATATAATCTCCACTTCCTATCACGGGTAGCAAAGGTAACAGAAAAGAGTCAGTATAATGAGTACATGTGCAGTGAATGTGGAGAATTATACACTCAAGCAGGATATAAGGTAGTACAGGTCCCAATGAATGAAGTTAATCCGCCACCCCCTGCTGCTACAGAGAAACCTGTTGTTGTAATCAAAACAGAACAACCTGCTGTTACACAAGAACCAGCAGGGAGAGAAACAGAAGAAATACAACAACCTGCTGCCACACAAGAACCAACAGGAGTTGCAAGAGTAGAAGAAGAAAAACCTGTTGTTACACAAGAACCAGCAGGTTTTCCAAAAGCTGTAAAAGAAGAAATACTGCAGCCTGCTGTCACACAAGAACCAACAGGAGCTGTAGGAGTAGAGAAAGAACAGCATGTTGTCACACAAGAATCAGCAGGTTTTCCAACAGCTATGGAGGAAGACATGGTACCACCACGGCCCACCCAAACTATTGTAGAACAGAGATCCTTTATTGACGCTTATGCACAGACTGAAGTCACTGAACTCCACTGTGTCAAGGAAGCGTATGTACAGACTGAACTCACTGGACTCCACTGTGTCAAGGATGCCTATGCATAGACTGAAACTCCTTCTATCAAAAATGCTCACACGGAGACCTCTAGCTTTCAACAGCTAAAGGACACATGGAGAATAGAATATGAGCTCTCACAAGGAAAGGCATTCCAACAGCAGAAGGCACTCTGGTTCAGCTATGTATATAGAAATTGGGATGCATTGGAACAGTCTAGAGCCCAGCATAAAGAAAATGAGGTAAAAGCTAGGCTATCCCGTGCTTTTGATCTGCTTCAGAGGGTATTGGCTACAAGAAAGCCCTCTTTTAACTATGCAGTATTCTTGAGAGAACGCCTGGCGTTCTTACAAATAAAAGAAATAAGAGATGGAAGACTGTACCAAGTTAATACACCTGACCAGTTTATTGCAACATTCAAGGAAGCACCACATAACGATCAAAACTTTCTTTGTGAACTCTATCTTCACAACGACGCTATGCCTGAAGATAGAGCGATGAATATACTTCCTGTTGTTGGTGATATTCAAATAAGAGCATTTATCTCTTTTCTAGCTAATCAATTAACTTGGAAAAATGCCTACATGTCAGCAGAACATAATGAGAACAACTGCCTCCCGTGGATTCGAAATGAACCACATAATCTAGCTACTTTCATTGCACAACATCGGAATTATGTAAGTAATCCAGAATTGGTTGACCATATAAAGAAGCTACAGGCAGGGGTTTTGTAGGACTGCCAGCATTATGTGAAAACAAAAGGGGCACTGGCTGTTGAAGCAAACAAGTTATTCTGGGAACATTGTCCCAGAGAAAGACAGGAATACCACCCCTACAATCCCCTCAATCTCCAGGTAGCGATTTCACGCATACCTTTTTATGTTAAATGTATGGAGAACTGTGCAGAGAAGTGGATCGGCTACCATTTTCATTTCCCTCTCTTATGGTTACCTGGTCGGCAATATAAAGCTCATTAAAAATTAACCAAGAAGGAGGAGGTAGCAGCATGGCAGCAGATACAGCATGTTCAAGGTTTCAGAAGCAAGTCGGATAAAACCTTCTCAAGCTACTCTATTAGCAACTTACACTGTTCATCCCAGTTCTCCGACTCAGATTCATACTAAACTTTGCATGAGGACATGCAACCCTTTCAGTTGGGGGGGATGTTAGGACTCTGAATTGTCTACTTTTGACCCTACATTTTGTTATGATATTACTCTTTTTAACCTATGAATTGAAACCTTGATATCATTTTTGACCTCATCATCCAAGGTATGAAGTAACTCTTCATTTGCTATATGATTAATTATTCAACCCATATTCATGTTATCTTTACAATTAATCTTTGGAATTAGCTAAGTCGCTGACAGTTGATTGGAATTGTTCAAAGTCCACAGAATCATGATTCACAGTTGCTGCAACACCAGGAACAACAACTGTGCAGTTGCTGCAACACCAGAAGCAACAACTGACTAAAGTGGGAAATGTCTTAATTCACAACAGCAACTATCCGAAGCTGGAAAGACTATACTCGGCCGATGATGATAAAGCAGGATCAAGTCAATCCAGCCACAGACGCGGGAACACCAGGAATAGCACGAAGTATTTTAAGGGACGGTTAAGATGTACCGAATCAACAACAACAGCAGAGTAACCGAAGATAGCATGAGGAATCCGAGGAAATAGACAAAGATCATCCGTTTTGCAACAGCGGAAAGAACCGATTAACCAAGGATGACAAAGATAATATATGGTTGTAACAGTATGCTGTAACAGGAATCAATTTCCTATTTTTGTACAGAAGAATTAAATTGTAGGACAATCTATTGTAATAGATGTCTCCTCTATAAAGAGGAGACATCAACAGTTGAAAGACTAGCATGTGATAATGAATTATTGTAGTGCTGAAGGTCAGAACCTTTGTTGTAACTGAACTCTTGGCAGATGAATAAAGTTTTGTTCTGAGCAATTTGATTTAATATTTATTTGCAGGGGAATCTTGTGAGAGGGACAGGGCCCACCTTCTTCACAAGATTCACCCATTCCTTTTCTGTTAAGTGTGTGTTAATTTTGTATGTGTTTGGCCTTGCTTATGATAATTCCCTTTTGTTGATACGTTGTTCCTTTGATCGATTGGCGTTGTGAGAAGTGTGTCACCGGTGAATGGGATTTTGGTGTGTATTGGAGACTGGTCACGGAGGCAGGTGCTGGGCGTCCTTATTCTGAGGACAGGGTCCTGGTCCTCTGTTACAAACAACCATCACTTTTCTGCAGATTTGTTATCTTTACTTAATTTCATTTCATTTCTGCAATAGTTTAAGACTGCTGTAACGCATAGTAAGTGTTTGATAGGAATTAGATTTGTTTTACTACAGCTCTTAATGCTTTTGAAATTAAAGTGCATACAGTACGAGGTCACCTTTGAAATAAAAGGACTTTCCCAGGTTGACAAATTAATGTGGTACTCGACTGTTAATCAATAACAATTCGAGCGACCAACAATGTATATGGATGGTATATGGTGTAAAATGATGGAAATTAGGTGGATTTTAATAAACAAAATTTGATCAAAAAGGAGGGCCAACATCTCCCCCTTGCTTACTCTCAAGCATGTCCTCATGCTTGCCTCTGTCTCCTTGACCTTTTTCTTTTATATGCTGACTGGCCTGCTGATGTACCTATGGCTCTGACCCTTGAAGATGAAGCTTTCTCTTGAGCTACCTATAAAAGGATATCTATGCCTTCATGTACTTTTTCTCCTTCCTTGTAGATGACATTCTTTACTTTTTCTCCTTTCCTTTCCTCTGTTTTTCTAAAAATAAATTTCATCATTTCTCTTTGAAGTGTTGCTCTTTGTAATATTCTTCACCTATCAGTGGATTTTTTTTTTATTTTTTTTTGCTTGGGCTATGTATTTTGGAGTGATGGGAACAAAAATGTCTCTGATTTTGATGAGGTTTCACCACCAATACACAAATACAACAACTTTACATTATTCCTCCTCTCTTGATAAAACACCAGAAATAACATCAATAAATCATTTTCGATGAGCAGATTCAGAGAAGACAACAAATACAACTTGAATTTTGTAGTACATTCTGACACAACATTCATGTTCCTCGCAATATCAACGATTTCACTTGAAGGAGCCAATATCCATTTGCCCTCACATCTTCACTGAAAGAAGTCAACCTTGAAATGTCACACAGTCACAGAGAAAACACCAATCGAACAAATCAAAGCTTCTTTCACTTGTGCAAGGGGTTTTCTTCTTGTATAATTCCACTACAAAATAACTTGTGCCAATCCTCTTTATGACTAGGCATTCTCTTTCAATTTATCAACTATTTTGCCCATGCAATATACAAAATAGGGGTTGAAAGAACCATAAAAATATCCCAAATAGAAATGAATT